>CAJUYI010001942.1:0-40093 GCA_910591695.1 Galerucella pusilla
GAAAAGTGGAAAACAGCAGACGATAGACTAATAATTGTAACACAAAAATGGGAGTAACAAAACTGTAGCAATGTATAAATCTAAGTATTATTGCGCACGTATTTATATTGAGTAATCCAATTTTATGCCAGGTTCATTTTGGGCCATTGTTTTTTTTTGGTCTATACGAAGAGAGTCTGTAATTTGGAAAAAAGTCAATAGTTCAAATAGTATTTTTATCAGGAATGCTCGCACCTGTCGATTTTTGACATACAACAATATGTATACAGGGTCTCTTGATTTAAAGATAATATATGAATCATCGTTATTTTTGTTGAATGACAACACTGTCATTTTGATGTCTATTTTTATAGGTTCTGTAAGGATGTGAGGTATTGGAGTGACACAAATCCTCAGACCTTTCATAAACAACATACCCAATTTCCAGAAAAAGTCAATGTTTGGGCAGGTATTTTGGGAAACCACATAGTTGGTCCTGTCTTCCTGAATTCAAATTTAAGCGGTGGAGTGTATCTGGAGATGTTACAAAATGCAATTCTTGAAATTCTGGAAAATAATCCAGATGAATTCGGCCATCTGGAAATAACATTGCAACAAGATAGTGCTCCTGCACATTGTTATGGTGCAGTAAGACGATACTTGGACGAAGAATATCGAGGTAGATGGATCGGCCGTCGAGGTCCTATAGAATGGCCACCTCGGTCACCAGATCTGACACCATTAGATTTTTTTCTATGGGGGTACTTGAAATCCAAGGTTTATACTACGGCACCAGATAGCATTGGCGTTTTGAAAGAAAGAATTATTGAAAAATGCTATGCAATACCTACGACAAGAGTTTACTAATAGGATGTATTACTGTTAGGAAGTAGACGGAGCACATTTCGAACACTTGCTTTGAGAATCCATTGTTGATTTATTAAATTTAAGAAACTAATTTCAATAATTTCTATATTTATTCAATTTCTCTGTCAAAATTAGTTTGAACCCAAACAAAATTAATATGGCTATGTAGCCAATGTCAATGCCTTTCAAACGAGATATCACTTGCCATACGGTCCTATTCAAAATTATTGGCCAGAGTGGCACTATGACGTCATCTATTACTATTACGTCACCTGTTACCATTCGTAGAGAAGTTTACAACACTTTATTTTCACCCTCCAAATTTTATCAATGTTAGTGTAGCCGTTCAAAAGATACGAGGGGGGGAAGGGGACTTTTGAATAGCACTGTATATTTATTGCTTTCAAGACCTTGCTTATAGGAACGAGTGAATACATATACAATTATATAAATATTGTGATATAATTTGATAAAATGTCTAGAGTGAATGATGAAAAAGTATTCCTTCAATATGAAGGATCTGAATCTGAGTATATCCCATATATATTGGCTCCTTCATTTGTAATATTTTGCAAAGCCCCAATTGAAGCATCTACATTCTGTGAACAAGATATATTGCGCTTCGCGCTTCATCACCAGATTCATGTGCCACTCAAAAAAAAACATTTGAAAGAATATCCTACTCTTGATTGCTACATATAGAGCTAGCCAATTTCGGGTCAATACAGGGTGTTCCTTAAGTAATTGTACATAGAAGTACAGTACAATCTTCACTTCAAAATATTGCGATTTGAATCAACTAGCCTCAATAAAATGTTGATATTAAGAGAGATACCGGGAGTTGAACAAGGAATTTTAATTTTCGTTTCTTACAATAACTTTAACGATTTCCGACGAATGTGCAAAAAAATTTGAGGTTGGGAGTTTTAACATATGATAAGTCATAATTTTGTATTTATTTTGATCTATTTCGTAGAGGGCGCCACATAGACCACGTATGCGGCATAAAGGTGCACAGAACTTTTTTGCCTTTTACATTAGCACTTCTTTTGTAGAAAATATTTAAAGCCACATCATAACAACAAATAAAAGGTATACCTGTTTGTATCCCCAAATCTTAACGGTTTTAGAGTTAATCACATTTTAGTTATTAACTAGTTACATGACTATTATTCAATGAAATTACGTTCGCAAAAAGTATTTGTGTGTACGATATTTATTATTTTCAAATATCAAAAGTACCATACATATTTTCCATGTAAACTGCTACTATACCCTGATACTGTTCATCTTAATACTGAAAAAAATAATTATCGTACACACTTTTCGCACGTAATTTCATTGAATAATAATTACTAAAATGTGATTATCTCTAAAACCGTTAAGATTTGAGGATACTAACAGATATACCTTTTATTTGTTGTAATGATGTGGCTTCAATTATTTTTCACAAAAAAGCGCTAATGTGAAAGGCAAAAAAGTTTTGCAAACATTTATGCCGCATATGTGGCCTATGTGTCGCCCTCCACATAATACCTTGAAATAGGTAAAAAATTATGACTTCTCATATCAAAAAAAAAACCCTCAACTTTGAATTTTTTTGCATCTACGTCAAAAAGCGTTGAAGTTATTGTAAGAAACGAAAATTAAAATTTCATGTTCAACACTCTGTATCTCTCTCAATATTAACATTTTATTGAGGCTTCTTGGTTTAAATAGCAATATTTAAAAGTGAAGATTGTACTGTACTTCTATGTACAATTACTCACGGACCACCCTGTATAATAAACAATACCGATAGACATGAATTTTATTGTATAAACATTATCTATACGTAGTATTATGTTACTTTCTATACCAAAATAATTCTCCATAGAAACTGAAATTGCTTTATGTATCATCGAATTATATGCTGTACATGCTAAAGTTCCGAATAAAGTCAAGATGGTGCGTCCCCCTATTCCGAAAGACCTGTTCGTGAGTATCTCGTTCTTGTGCCTACCCCAATCATCATAATTGTTGTGTAATAGTAATGAGGAACCTAGAGAAGTTTTTTTATATTGGTGGTATCCTGGAAATGATCGTGTACAGAAAATTTTTCAAGCACAAAATGTGTACAGGTGCCAATAGATTGGAAGATTGAGATTGTGATTGTGAAATGACCAACAAGACAGGACAAAAACAAGAAAATATTGCAAGAACAACAATTGTATGTCAGGGCTGCACCAAACTAGGGCACCCGCTGGAGAAATTGTTTAAGCGCATGCAAAGTGATGTAAACTGCCATGGTCAAAATAATGATGCCATTTTTGATTATGAGTATGGGTGTGGTGAGCTTAAATTGATAATCCAAAATCGAAAAATTATATCATTGCAATCTGTGCGTTGTACCTGGAGGCAACCGTAATTTTGGTATTCTGTAAATTTGTTAGAACTGCAACTGTCTCGTCGGTCAGTGAATAAACGCTCAAAGTTTGATTTTTTTCAAACCAAGTTGCTATTGGCTTATCTTGTAAAACGTCTATCACATGAATATTATAGTCTATTCGACTGCCCTTGGCATCGAATGAAATGGGTCCAGTGAGTCCGGTTTGAGATTCCTATAAAGTAAAAATACAAAATGGAACATCTTTTCATTAGTTTGATGAATTCAAAACTTAACCTGTATCTTTCTGTTGCTTATTAAAATTTTAGTGCGACTAGCGATACAGAACGGAATTAGATATTCAAGTGTCTCATGATATTGAGGTGGATTAAGACAAATTACTTTCACCCTCTCACCCCGACATTAATAACTAGAAATAGTAGTGAACACCTAATCGTTTTTTACTACAATATGTACACTTGTCTTTCAAGCGATGAAATCTTTAGTTATGACCTCCAAATGTTGAAAAGACATAGCGCAAAAACGATTAATCAGTTGTATGTATGAGATTTTATTTTGACCTCTCATGACAGCTGTCATTATTTTTATATAATATCGAGTTTTGTTCAAAGCCTTCCATCATTTGCATTCAGATAAACTCTATTTTTTCAGAACCTCCAACTAGTTATTTTTATTGTACGCTGTTTACATGTGAGATGAAACCTCACTTCTTAGTTAAAAGATTAGTTAAAAACTTAGCTGAGCTTTCGTGTAACGGGAACATTCATGGCAGATATGGTAGTCGACTGAAGTAAGATTCACGTTAAGAACCAAAAGTGTGAAAGATACATGCATGAAAACGCTTTTAGCCTTCTATAAAAAAGTTTATTGGGGTAGTGGTTAACATACATTCATAATGTTTTATTCTGTTAACTGAATTCTTACAGATTATAAAAATTGCGTATACTTATAAGCAAATTAATTAATATTTCACTTTGTTTAAGAACGTAGAAGGAAAAATGTTGAAATCACAAGCACAAATTGTGTGAGTATTCTGGAATGGAAAAAAAGATGATACTTTGATATTTCGACCGTTAGAGAGGTGAAATATAACTTCTCATACACACAATGTGTTCTTGGGGTAATTTCATTGTAGACAGTAGCAGTATTGATGGAGATATTCAGAAAAATTAGCTTCTACTAACAGGAAAAAAAGAGAAATGGTACTAGTTTTTTTCACAACTGACAACAGACTCGCAGTACTCCAAAAGTTACAGGCAGCCCGAGAGCAGTGGAATGGCTATACGCAATAGAACAAATGACATTTTAGATTTTTGTAGAAAAACATTTTGGCAATCAAGTGAAGGAAAGTTTCAAATTAAATAACAAATGATGAAAAGACAACACAAAATTGGTTTAACATAAAAATCACTTCGCTACGCTCGCTCGAGCATCCAATAGTCTTGGGCTGCTGAAGCTCATTTTTGGTTCTTGTGACTAATATACTCACATTTATCACATTTATCATAGCTAAAGACACTTCCATTCCTTTTCTGAATTTTTGTGTACCATTACATATAATTTTGTTGGTAAATATTCTTTCTGTACCCAGCCTTCGTAACGCATCGTGAAGGCTCCACAAAGCATCATAAAATAAGGCAGTATCGGCCTAAAAAAATATAGGGATATAAATAAATCATTATAAAAATTATGCCGGATATTTTTACGAAAACTTGACTCTAGAGTAACTCGGAGGGGAGTCGTAAAAAACTGCTGCATAGAATTCACATGATAAGTTGGAACTTCTGGTTGCAGGGAGAGGGAGTGTAGGCCCACAGGACTTATGCCACATGGTACTGCCGTTGAGTTGTCCTTCCAAGTCATTGTCCATCCTGTCCTTCCCAGGAAGGTGCACAGGTAACTAGGAGACATCTCTTTTATATCGGCATGTGTAGCATGTCTAGCTCTCTGCACTCCATAAGAAATGACTGACCGTTTTATCTTCCTGCTTATACATCCTGCATGGTCACCCATGGTGATCCTGACAAAACTGCATCCCTTGATCTTTGATTTTTCTCATCTCTTCATGGATTGAGCATGGGTATAACGTTTGGCTAGTCTCGGCCGTTAGTGTTGATGGACCAAGAGTCTTGGTCCAGCCGCTGCCCTGGCTGAAGAATCGTCAAAGCGGTTACCTTCACCCCTGTCATTCCCTTCAACCCACCACAGGAAAATATTGCTATCTACCATTTTGATGGCTCTATTATACTAGCCTTGGTGCGTTTTCTGTTCAAGGCTAATAAAGTTTGTCTGCTGTCAGTACAGACTATTATGTTTTTGCCAGAATTTCATTTTCTATTTAGCTCTTCAGTTGAGACACCAGTCAGATCTAAATGGCCGCCTGCAGTAAAGGTACTACAACTATTTATTTCCCCAATAGTATATTAAAACACGCGCCATTTCTCGGAGTGCTCTAAATAGAGCAAGTGTTTTAAAGACCAGTTATCCACGAATACTTCACGCTATTTGTTTCTATTGGTGCACTTTGAAATTATAAATACTGGTCTATAACTACTACAACAACAAGAAATGGAAATCACTGATAGAAATAAGAACTAAATGTCAAATGGTTGAATTTGTGATGTATAAGATGTATACCTTGCGTTGTCATGGAAATGATAAAATCATGAACTAATTTGTATTTTGATAGAAGTTCAACCTTATTGAGTACTGTGAATGTAGATAGTATTAATTCAAATTCCATTTCCTAAGATTTGAAAAATCGAAATATTAATATTTCAAACAATACCAACGGCACTTTCCATTTCAATTTATAAATTTGACATTGTTAAATATTGTTCGAATAAAAGTTTTGACGTTACAAACTACTCCTGTCAGATCAATAATAAAAAAATTGTCATTTAGACATGATTTAGACTTCGTTTCTCGAGTTGTTGATGTTGCCACGGTAACTTTAAAACACGCGCGTGTTTAAGAGTTCGATTTAAACACCCTGAGGCGTGCTTCAAATAGGTAAAATGATTCAACAATAAAAAAAATATGTATAATACTACTCAATGAAAACTAAACTGCTACCTCACCTTTAACTTCCTGTAATTAATCAATTCTGCCATTCCAATTCTACTAACAGACTCTTTGAACTTCTCATCGTTGTCATTGAATAATCGAATAGTCGTAATATTTGCAGTAGTATTTAAGTCCGTAAAATCCAATGTATGGGCGTCCTGAAAGTGATTGAATTTATAACCGATTAGAGCTTTTAGCAAAACATTTGTACTATTCTGCAGGTACCAAAAAAAGCATTCGATGCGAACATGGGAAGAAGTAACAATCAGAATTGAATATGTTCTTACAAAATAATGGGATGGAGAGACTAGCTGACCTCCCCCCTACGTATATTGTAATAACGACCGAGGATGTAGTTATTAAGGCTGCAAAAAAAGCTGAACAGCTAAACAGATCAGGAGACATACCCATCAAAAAAGCTATCTTCAATATAAAACAAACTACATGGCAGCTAAACTTGTCGCCGGTTCCAGATATGAAGTGAAGAAATATTATAGAAGGACCACAACGGGCTAACGTGATGAAATCTGGTACACGTACAGGTTCAAGACTAGGGAATCGACAGGAGCAGGAACACAAGATCATAGTACTTACTAGGAAAACATATTTCTGTATTTTTATTCCCACAACGTTCCAAAATTATTGGGAAGAGGTGGAGAACTGCCAGAGAGAACTGAGTGAGCTGGTAGGTTGTACTAAAATAGGATTGTTGTGGGTTTCTGGACATCACGATATATCAGACTGAGAATGAACAAGCTGATGAACTCTCAAGGACAGGTTCAGAAACAGCTCATGTCGAACCACAATCAGTACTTGGAATCACAATGGAAATGATTCTAGAACGAATACATTTATAGGTGAGAAACCAACATATATTTATGTGGGAGACGGTAGCAAATATTGTCCCGAATCTAATAACTCCGGCTGATTGACGCTTCTTTGTTGACTCAAGGTTGTTTGATTTCAACAGGATGGCTACTCATTTTAGAATAAATTTCACGAATGGCCTGCTAGGTCGAATAGCCTACCACTGAATGTATCATTTTTTAAAGTTTGATGGGAAAAGACAGACACAATGCTGACAGGAATAGAAGTATAGATGAACTGCAATGAAAAATAATCAACTTATGTACTACAGTTACGCCACATTAATTGACGGCTATGGATATTGAGATAAAGCTTATGCTTAACGCAACTATGAGGAATATGTGAGCCCTTGATGTAATCAATTTTCAGTGGTTATCATTTTTGTTGCTCGCATATATTTTCTTATAGTTGAATCGTAGGTGAGTCATGACAATATAGAGTACTACCATTTCGATATGACCGCTGAAAAGTGGCTGAATATGTATAATATTTATAACTAATTGGACACAATTCAACTTCCGATACGATGAAAACTTACCAAATTGGTTAGGAAGTAGCTGTCATATACGTTGAGCATATTTGATTCTTTAGCCTGTTGTAATATACCATATATGATTTCAAGTTGACAATCCAGAATAAAATTTGTAGTTCCAGTGTTTTGTATTTTTTCTAATGTTGAACTGGAAATTTGATTAGGTATTCAGTTGTAGAATGTAGTTGTTCTATTCATAACTTACGTGTAATTTGGACCAGGTCCAAGTTTTTCAAAATGGATTTTATTCTTTTTATCATTCTCGTTATATTTTTGTAATTTTAAAACCTCTTTGAACTTTATTAATGCGTCATCAGTTTCATATATAACGACAAAATTTTTCCACCTGAAACTTTGAATAATTTCACTTAATGCGTTGGCGAAGTAATCCGTGTCTGGAAAGAAGTTCAACAAAAGACCTGAATCTTTCGGTAGAATGGGTCTCCATGAAGTTGATATGTATGGAATTCCGTACTCAAGGCATATTGATTCAAGAATTGTGGTTGCTGGTGTGTATTTTGGACCGAAAATTGCAAGAACACCCAAGTCGGAACGCAGTACGTTACACACTATAATAAAAATATTTCATTATAAAAACCATTTGGAATACATGATTTGAAATAGGTTCACATTGTCATATTTCGATAATGACTTCGAAGAAGTTACTTAAACTGGAAGCTTTGTTGTATATTTCTCTGTTAACTAGAATAGGGTATTGCTCAATTATTCTTGGGCTGATAGCCATTCAGCCAGTTACATATTGTTTAATTTAGACTGGGGAAGGACTTAAAAAATGTTTCAGAAGTACTATACTGAGTCCTGTTTCCTGAAGGAGTTTCAGAATAGCCGCATATTCTATCCAGTGCCCTAGGATTTTTTTCGTTGGAGTCAACACTGCATACCTCTTTGGCAAGTTTATCTGAAGCCGTGGAAGAAATGCAGTCGAAAGCACTCGATATTGCCACGTTTATCTATGAAAAAGCTGAAGTGCTAATTATTTAGTGGTAATAATCATAAAAGGGACTTTTTATTATTAACAATATTAACAATATGATTGAAGGTTAATTTTTAATGTGTTTTTGTTTCCTTGGATTTTTTCTAATTTAATCAATTTATGAATATTAAAAGATGGGCACTTTTCCAAATTTGTTATGGGCTTCTTCAAGCGTTGTACCAAAACCATAATGTCCACACCCTCCGAATTACATAATTGGTGATTTATATCGAATGCTGACTTCTTATTGGCAAGCGCGTGCGTGTGACTTCCCTCTCACTTCGTCAATTGACTGATATTGATTTATCTAGTGGCGTTGGTATTGTCAGTTAGGTACCTTTGTATTTTCAATTTTAGTTGGTGAAATAGATACCGTATACCATTTGTACGTTTATGACAGATACGCTTCATGTTTCCTTGCCTCTTACCGATTCCCCATAGCTTCAGATAAACTTGCCAAATTATATATTGTGTTTATTAATTCTGGATATCAAATATGAAAAAAAAAGATGAATCTGTTGAATATATCCCACTCAAATAAGTACAACTTTTCTCTTATGTTTTCAATTTTCATATACCTACTGAGAAAAAACGTTGGATCGGATGATTTGTTATGTTAATCATAGCATAGTTTCATACCGTAGTTGATCCCTCTTCATTGAATTTTTTCAATAAAATAGGAGATCTTAAGACACCGCGTTCAATAAAATTATTGGTTCTACAATTTAAGAATTATGCGTTATGCTTGGGTGTATTTCAATATTTACTCCATAAGGATTCAAACTAAATTCTGTGAGTCAAAAAAATGGTGAAATTACAAGTGAAAGCCCAGGGTGTACTAAAAACTATCATAATTTGCCAAATAGTACTTATCTGGTGAATTTTAAATGTTTTTATAATAATCACTGATAGTTACTTATTATAAGTCATGAAACACTTACATGTTAGACTTGCCCCATAGCTGTCTACTGATGAAACATGCTGTACATTTGCTGAAAACGCTAATTCACCTTTGTAATATTTTCGAGAAATCGTGTTATTCAAGTGACGATATTCCTGTGAAGGATAATCTCCAATAAGGACACCTGAAAAATTAAAATTAAATTGAGATGCAGGAGAAAACAATTGGATGCATTCCACTACTAATGAAGGATTATTCCTTAATAGCAAATGTTCTTCCATGGAACCTGAGCTAACCACTCAAACAATTTTCAATTTGAGAAAATGACATTATATTCGTATAAATATCAAGGAGGCTCCACACGTTCGCACAATTGGTAAATTTAACAACAGTATTTGCATATAGTCCAAGAGCTATAGTAACGCACGTTTCATGCATGAAGTGTTTGATGCACTCTAAAATTTTCATATTTAAAATATATTGTGTGGAAAAGTAGATATACCTGTGTTGGCTTGACCCACCTTGGGACACCAGGAAGTGCGCATCCTAAAAAGTGTAAAAAAATGTGACCCAAAAAAAGTGCTTGATTCAGCAGCCAACAACCAGTAATTTAAAGTGTAGGTAATTTTGGAAATACAACTATTTGGGCAGACAGTTTTGAAGGGTTGAATAGATGAGGCTTTTACTTGATGTTGATCCATAGTAAGTTATGAAATCAAACCATTTTATTTTGTAAAATCTACATTGTAATTTGTTTTGAAGGGGTTTATATTTAATAAATCTATCCCAAAGTTGATTTTTTTAATACAATTTTTAATACAAGTGTTTGATTCACGCTGAAATTTTAACAGCGACTTGATTAAATAATAACGTTACAAGTTACAAAAAGTTACAAGGTAACAACACCAAATACAAAATATACAAATAAACAATAGTCCTTAGACTGTCCGTGGGAAAAATATTGTAAGATATTATCATATCAACATTTAGCTAATAAAACAAAATAGATAAAAACGAAGAAATAGCACAAATATTGGGTATACATTTAAACGCACCAAATCATTTGGAAAATAAAAGATATCATTTCATTTCTATCCGGAATTCATCACACGGAATATTGAATAAATGACTTTTCAGAAGGAATTTAAATCGACTAAAATATGTTGTAGTTGTTATTTCTAGTGGGAGAATATTAAAAACTCTAGGGGCCAGGTATGAATGACTTCTCTGTCCTATACTCTTGGCAGCAAAAGAAGTTTTAAATTTTTGTGCACTGTACCGGGTTGGGTACAAATGGTCAATATTTTGCAAAGTTTTTCTATTTTTAAATTGATTTACACAGAGAAAAAAAAAAGTATAATTGTCTTATATCTAATAGTTTAGCCTCTAAATATAGCTGATCAGAAGAAAAAGTTCTTGTTTTACCTAACATTATTTTAAGTATATATTTTTGAATTATCTCTAATTTATGAAGATGTGTGGGTAATGCACTGCCCCAGGCTAGAATACCGTAACTTAATCTAGATTCTACCAACGCGAAGTACAATATCTTTAAATGGTTTATATCCAAAATAGGTTTTATATTTTTTAAACGATAAATTAGTGTTCTTAATGACTTGACCATCTCATTAATATGAAGGTTCCAACGAAGATGCTGGTCGATTGTTACACCCAGATACTTTATAGAGTCTGGGGAAAGAAGATATGAATCTTGATCTTGCCCTGGTTCTCTCATAGTTAGAATGTTATAATTTGTTAATCCGCTTTTGTAACAAGCAAAAGGTAAATACTTCGATTTTTTCATATTAATTGTTAGTAATCTACTGTCGAACCATTTTTTAATTAGAACTAAGTCTTCTTCCACGAAATTTTTAACCGAGGCCCATGAACTTCCTTCATAAAAAATAACGGTGTCGTCAGCATAACTAATTATAGAACCCCTTATTTTCAACTTCAAAATATTATTCACATAAATACTAAACAAAAATGGACCAAGCACCGTTCCTTGAGGAACCCCGTATTCAATAAGTAACTCTTCACTTTTTACACCGTTAACCTCTACACTTTGCTTCCTTTCGTGTAGATAACTAGTTAGCAAATCTAAGATTTTTCCTTTAAAACCAATCTCTTCTAGCGACTCTAATAATTTTCCATGACTTACCGAGTCAAAAGCTTTAGTCAAGTCTAAGAATACATCTAAAGTAGATTTACTAGTCTCTAATGCTTGATATTAGTGTAGAAATAGCGTCTTGAGTAGAAGTTTTAGTTTTAAAGCCGAATTGCATGTGTGATATTAAGTTGAATTTTTTTGTGTATGTGTCAAATCTGGTTTTTAAAATCTTTTCAAAAATTTTCATGAAGTTACTAATTAAGGATATCGGTCTATAGTTATTTATATCTGTCCTGTCACCACTTTTAAAAAGAGGTTTGATTGTAGCACATTTGAAGGCATTTGGGCACATACTGGTTTGAAATATTTTATTTATTAGAAAGGTGAGAGGCTCACAAATATGGTATGCTATTTCTTTTATAAGTTCTGCCTTTATTCCATCATTGCCGGGTGCTTTATTATTTTTTAGGCTCGCTATAGTTTCTAAAACTTCGGGCTTATTAGTTGGTCGCAAAAAGAACGAACATGCGGTGGGACATTTCTCTTCTACATAATTTGGTTTTTTAATATTATTTGCTAGTTTGGGCCCTATTTCAGTAAAAAACGAATTGAATAAATTTACTACCTATTTCTTTTTTATCCGTGATAAATAAAAACAAACAATTACAAAAGGCCAGTCACTTTTTCTGGGGTTCAATTGCCGGCAAACATGAAAATAAATATTATTTATAACAGGAAGAGATAGGCTGTGCATGGCGGTAGATGGAGTGAAAGCGCCGATAATCACCGGTATTTTTCTATGCTCCCATTGGGTATTGGTCACGTGTCTTGTACAGCTGTACATTTAAAATTCATATTTTTCGCAGTAGAATTAAAAAAATTCATGTATTTAGACAACTTATGTTCTAGCTTTTTGTTTCTCGAGATTGAGTAGTACAATGAAGTAATAATGATGAATAATTGAAATTGAAAGCTTTTTGTATTAAAAAAAGGATACTGTGAGGTTATAATTAAAAATTCCACTATTAGTATTTATTTATTCATTAATTTATAAATTTTTTTAGACCCTGAAGCCTTAGCTATCTTATAAAATGAATACATAGTAATAATAATAGTATGGTAAATATCACTGGTTTATTTTTTAGAGCATAGAGAAAGACCGCAGCAACGGTGGTGATGAGGGGCGCTCCCACTCCATCTACCACCATGCACAGTCTTTCTCTCTCTATTATGAATAATATTAATTCTCATGTTTGCCGGCAATTGAACCCCGGAAAAAGTGTCTGGATTTTTGTAATTATTTTTTTTGTATTTAATCAGGACGCTGTTAAAATTTTAGCGTGAATCAAACACTTCAAATTGTATTGAAAAAAATCAACTTTGGGGTGGATTCATTAAATATAAACCATTCCAAAAGTGTCTGCCCGAATAGTTGTATTTTCAAAATTACCTAAACTTCCAATAACTGTCATATTTTTTTACACCTTTTTAGGATGCGCACTACCTGGTGTCCCAAGGTGAATCAAGCCAGGGTCAAGCCTTTAAACTTCCCAGCAATGAAGAACAACATTCGGTTTGGCTGGAAAGAAGTGTCTGTTCCTTTTGTTGTATTATTTGGTTTGTTTAATTCCCATCCAAAACCAACCAAATAACATATTCTAAAGTATTATATTAGTAAATAAATAAATTGTCTACAGATACTGCTCTACCTCACAGAAGAGATGAAACCATCATTTCTTGAAGATATGTACAAACATTTTTCAAAGGTAAGTAGTTTCGAAAAACAAATATGTGATTGTTCACAATCACAATATGTGTGTTTGAGCTATCCGATTAAAAATATCCAAATGTAACTACATAATATAATATATTAGTAATGATAGTCATCTAAATTGTTTTTTTAAATAGTGTGCACATTTCAGTTACTCAGCTGTGTTATGGGCAAACTGTAGATGGATGTGCTTAATGTTTTTTTTTCCTTATTATACATCTGCCGACAGAAGCAGTTGCTGTAGAAAAAACTATTTTTTAATTTGTATGAAAAATTGTCATACTTTATAAATATATTTGGAATAGGTACAATTGACAATTTACTCATATTACTTTCTTTATTTGCAGTATCCGAAGCAGCAACGATGAAAAATCACTTACTTGATATAATTATAAACATTGTCTTTGTTAATTATGTTTAGGAAGTGAACCATGTTTTGAAAGGTATTGACATGAGAGTGATTATTTCAAATAACCCATAATAAATATCTCAAACACCGTAAGAGACCAGAAAGGAGACCATTATGAGTTATTTTGAAATGGATCAGATTGATGATCAGTCTTTTGTCAATATCATTCAAAAGATATGTCAGTATGGGTTTTCTTTTTTATGTTCCTTGTATATTCATTATTTTATTGGTACTTTTTAGTATAATTTCCCTCTCTAGCCCATTTTTTAATTATCTTCTCATATTTGTTTATTATGTGATTACTAAAAGTTATTAGTTTGAAAACCATACCTCCTCCTATTTCAGTGATTATTGATTTTTATTGAATGTTTGTGATTTTTTAACTTCACTATGTTATATTTGATTATTTTTGTACTCCACAATATGCATCTTGTTCTGTATTTCAATAATAAAGGTGAGAGGGTCACTGTTTCACTATTTGTTGTACTTTGCCGTCGTTCCCTGATCACTGATAATAATTATAAACTTATTAATGCTTCTTACCTTATAAAATCGCTCACCTTACATCGTATGCGATTTAAAATTATTTTCTACATTTATTTTTCTTCCTGTTTGTCATTAAAAGATGTAAGAAACGTTTTATTGGCTGTGTACTTTTTATTTTGAATGAAATATATAAACTTGATGATTATTGCTTTATTTTTCCCACTCCAGGCATTATATTGTCCATATTTGACATTCATTTAATTTAACTTGACTATTTGATTGCTATTATTGTGATATCAATCAAAATTTTGAGTTATTTCAAATGAAATATGAAATAATGGACCATAAATGCCATATTGCCAAAAAAATGAAATCACAGTAATTTTGAATATGGCGCCAGCCGCGAAAAACTCTGAATTTACAGGAATCTTCTTTTTCCACTGTTAGCGGAGATCACAACCATGTCAAACGTGTTAGAGTTTCATTTTCCGACTCTCAAGGTGGCGCCACTAGTAAAATTAATTCGTCATATGAAGCGCCACGGGTCAGATTCCCATCCTATCAGTGTTGTATTATCTATGAGTCAAGCCAACACAGGTATATACTCTCCATACAATATATTTTAAATAAAAAACTTTCAAGGTGCATCAAACACTTCATGAAACGTGCGTTACTAGCTCTCCGACTAATATTTGTCAATAAGTATATATGTTGTGTATTTGCTTTTTATACAAATGAACATCCTCACATTTGCCAATTATATCCTGCCCGATCTCATATTATTTGATGGACTAGTTTGAAGACGATAAGTTGGATTGTTTAATAACCTAACTATTCTGATTTTATAAGGTTATTGTGTTTTTAGATTAATTTGAAGCGCGTTTTTCAAATCACTTTGTGATATTGTCAATGCGAACATTTTATCATTATTCAGACAGAAAAAGTAATTTCAAAAATAGATAGTGGAGAACGTTTCACTGGCTGCTGAAGTGACATTTTTTTTAGCGTGCCTTCAGTTGAAATAAATGCCTTGTAATAACTGCTTTTTTGTCTAGCTGATGAGACCAGTAGCGGCACTACAATAGATAAAAATGCAGAGTAAAATCGTAATGAATAGTTTCACTGGATCGATCTATGATGAAATCTCCTCGTCACCCGCTTCACCCAATCAAATTATAGACTCAAAACCTTCATACGGTAATTTAATCATGTACGCTCCTTATTATAATAGAGTTTCCATCCATTTGGATGGAAAAATGAATATATCAACACAGAAGAACACCGAAGAGTGACACATTCACACATTCTTTTCGCCCTTGTATCTGCTATGGTGGTTTATCAAGCACAAACACACGCGGTCTTAGTGAGTGAGGAAAAAAATTAACGCAATATGAACAGAGGAAGCACTGCCCGAGATATTTATTTATTGTCAATGGTCAGAGCTTCTTTTATTTTTGGCATTTCTTATAGGTATCTTTCAATATTATATTGGAGCTGATACTACGAAAGAGTTCCGGTCCCCTACTAGAGTGTATCAGCTGCTCTCTCTGCTAATTCATCTATCATTCCATTTCTCTCTTCACTTGTGTGTGTCCTGCCTGGAACTCAATGATGTACTTTTGAAATTGATAGTCTCAGGGCATTTTTCGCTTGTAAATAGCCATTAACTCGAAAAGTGTGCGATTTCTTGACAAAATGCCAGGTGTCGAGAAAAGTTTATTTCAGTCCAGCTCACAAGGATATTTTCCAATTTCCCAGGAAATTAATGTTAATAAATTATTTAAGAGTTAGAGTAAGTAAGAATATTTTTTTTTCAAATGACGTTACCACTCGATTCCATTTGCCTTGAATCAGTCATGGTTTTCCTGGATCACTTAGATTTTTCATGTGTCGGACTGGAGATTGAATGAAATGAAATGAAATACAGGGTGGCGAGAAAGTCTGGCCCCCAGTCATTTTCTCAATTATCAAGTTTTGGTGCTATGTACGATATTGTATTCTTGGTTTTTTTTGCAGTTCCTTTTAAAAACGGAGAACACAATTACCCTGAAATTTGATAATTATATGTTTATTTTTTTTAAAGAAAAGACTTGATTGTAAACTTTCTCGCTACCTTGTATAATAGCCTTCTTGCGTCATCGTTTGTGACGTATTTCCGGGTTTTGGGTATGTCGGTCATTTTATTTGCTAATTTAACATATAGCTAACCTTAAATATGATAAATTAAATCATCAGGATCGTATTCAGGCAAATTCTGAAAGGCTATCAAATTAATAATTACCAGCTTTTTTTTCTCACTGAAGATACATGAGAACTTTTAAAATGCTGATTTTTTCAGTGTATCTAGGCAAATTTTTGTATTATTTAAATAAATATAACAATCAGATTCATATTTACTCTTCATAAATAATAATTTACCGTGAACAACAAAGTACAGACCTGACAAGCACTGTCAGTGGAACATCAGAAAAAGACGTAAGACACATTGCCGTAACGAACGCTCTGCATCCTATTTTGAATGATGTAATTTCTCACGATTGATAGGTCGTGCTTGTGTGTAATCTAAACATCGTATAATCAAATTTTTCAAGTTAATGATTAGTGTCGACGTTTGTTATCAATTTAAACAGTTAATTATTTTGATAATATGATTGGGATCAATTAAGGACCTGCCTTTTCTTCCAACGTAATGTGTTGGAGGGTCACGATGACGCACACCAAAAAGGTTATTATATGGACTCTACATCTACCCCAGTTGAGGGAATGCTGAAAATGCGATAATAAACAACCTGGTGACCTCCTTGATGACATAAAACAACAATTAAAGTGGGGCCTATGATCCAAGGGCATGGATATCAATTACACGTTCGAAAATTCACCCTCACTGAAAGCTACACTTCAGGGGAATTCAAATAGGGAAATAACATTGTCTATTAGCCACCAAAGCCTCGTCGTGCGGCCTATGATACATGCAAAAACCCTCTAGGATACAGGTCTATTGGGAATGTATTTGCCTTTTATCAAACCCACTTGAAGTAGCTGGCACCGTTGATAATCTGCTTTGATAAAAATTGAGACATGTGACTGATTGTCATCTTGATCAGTGAAAAGTGTTTTGTATGACGGGTAGTGTATTTTATTCTGTTCATTCAATTTTTTGCTTTGTTCGTTATCAAATTACTGTAAAACTGATCATATTAGGGCAAATAGACCGAGTTAATTAGCCAGCAGCTGCAAAGAATTTGTGACTTCATAAATCAATTATTTTGAACAAGAACGTGATAACAATGGTACTATACTACCTCCAACTTTTGTAAAAAAGGTAAGTCAGCATTATAAATATGAATAGTGGTTATAAAAGTACACTCTTTAAAGTTGAGTTGAAGCTTTCGGTCAATTTTCTCAACTTCTCCAGTCACTTCTGAAATAAACATATTTTTAGCGTGCAGCACTAAGTTGAATGTAGTAACTGTGAATAATATTTCTTCAGCCGTAAGGCGCCATCTACATTCAAAGTTTGTTTGCAAAATGAAACCATTGTTAGACAATGCTAAGACTAACCTATAACTGATTTGACATTCACTAGATACTCATACTATTTTAGATGCTTGGCAACATAGTCTAGTTATTACAAAAGTTATGGAACACGGTTTTAATAATGTAAAAACTATAGGTATAGTTTATTCAATAGCCTATTTAGTGGGCGTCATAGATTGTTAATGTCCTTCTTACACTTTACGTGGGAAGAAATGGTAAAAAAGGCAGGTCTGTGATTAATTCCAATCAAAATATCTCAATAATGAACCGTTTGAATGTATTACGAGCGTTAACCCTAATCATCGACTCACAAAAATTTGATTGGTTGATGCAACCTATCAATCGGGCGTTCAAAATAAAATGAAGGCATTTGTTTCGTAGTGGCAATGTGTCTTACGTCTTTTTTTGATGTCTCACCGGCAGTTCTCGTCAGGTCTTTACTTTGCTGTCCACGGTAAATTATTATTTCTGGAGAGTGAATATTAATCTTATTGTTTTATTTATTTAAATAATACAAAAATGTGCCTAAATACACGGAAAAACATCAGCATTTTGAAAGTTCTCCAGTATTTTCCGTTAGGAAAATAAGCAAGTACAGTTGTCAGAACCAAACATGAGCCCCGGAAAATATGCGAACTAAAATAAGGTCATCGCAAGTAGCCAATCAAGAGCCAATGTTAACGATTGTCCATTAGTAATTGTTAAATATAATCGAAATAATATGACCGAGTGATTTCATCAACATACATCATTTTATTCATTCTGTATCAGTGTTGTCAATGCGAGGATGATTATCCGATTTTTAGACAATTTCACTAATTTGGATCTAACAGTTTTTCGAATATTTTGTAGAATGGACATATAAAATGGCTATTGTTTTGGGGGATTTTCCATATTGACTGGGGTCGAAGACTTTATTTAGATAACCAATGTGTCCTTTTGGTAATTTTGACAAATTCTGATAATTTGAATAGTAAGTTCGGGTAATTTTCATTTTTGCATCGGCAACACTGGACTAGGAACAGTTCATATTTTGTTGCTTTCCATAGAAACTTGGGCCTTCTTTTTCATGACAATAATACAGTCATGTAATTTGAAAATATAGACATTTAGGGCAAACGGTAGTTTTAGTTTTGGTCCAATATAAATTTTTTTATTAATATTTAGAGTTACATTTTTAACAAGTTTGACTTTGCTTACATATCTCTTACCAGTTGACATTTATGGTATCGATATTTGGTTATCGATTCAAAATATCGAATTGTAACTACAAAAATACAACTACAGCGACATGAACACGCCCACCAGGGCTCACGTTTGCTTCTGCCAACTGTAGGCAATCATTAATTTCATAGCGTTCTCGAATTTGACTGAGGACGATCCTCATGATTTTATTTATTAAATTCAAGGTTGAATATATATGTCAAAATAGCAAATAATATAAACAACATACCGAAAACCACGAAATACGTCACAAACGATGACCCACACCAAAGAGGCTATTGAATATACCATAGCGGCTTTTTGAAATAGGCTTGGAAATCTGACGTAACAGCGACATCTTCAAAGAGGATTTCTAGGATTAAGATAAACTAGGTTAAACTCACATCTGTGGAATGAAATTTTCTGAACACTCTACAGGTATATATAAAATAGTTATTTATGTAGGTACCAAGGGCATAAATAGATATTTATGCCCTGAGGGCGAGGTCTTACGAACCCGAGTGCCTCTGGCTGGCCTACTATGATAAAATGGAAATGTTATTGATTTAAACCGGATTTTTCAAAATACTAATTTGTATTGAGATTGGATTGCAATAACGAACTAGTATGACATAAAAGTTTGTATGTACCGCGGGCATGAACAGATTTGTATACAATCGGGCGAATAACAAATCCTCGGGCCAGAGGCCCACTGGTTCGTAAGACGTCGCCCTCAGGGCATAAACATCTATTTATGCCCTTGGTACATTAATAGCTATCATGTCATACTGGTTCATTATTGTGTTTTTATTGCTTAGTAACCAACTATCGAATGTCGTACTTTATGCTCGTGCGGACATAAAGTATCCAAAAAACACATTTTCATTAACATCTACGTAATTTTTTTTGCATCTTATTCAATAATTTCACGTATTCCAATGTCGTAAGCTTCTTTAGACTTTTTTGCAACAGATTTCCAGTTGCTTCTTTGCTTTTTCAATAATTTTGTCAGGAATCCCAAAATCTTCGTCCATTTTGACTTCTCACTTTGACACATATAAATACAATTATTCTTGTCGCACAATTTTCGTAATTTGTTCCTATTGATAACTTATTACATTGTAGTGATGAATTGAATTAATTGTACTTACCTACAGCCAGACCATCTGAGAAATTTATCAAATAAAGTGAAGCACAAAAATAAATCCAGTCTTTAACATTGTTAGATGAGAAAACCATTGCATTGGAATCAAATATCAACCAGTGCCGAAAACTGTGTTACACGAAACTATATCAACGATTACAAGAATTCTACTGGATATATAAACTATTCCGGCAAATAATCCTACCAGAATGTTATAATTTTGGACAATATAATGCAAACACACATTAAACTTAATTGATAATTAGTCTAGATATTCGTCATTCAGTTTTATAATTAACGTTTAGACTAATGATATTAAATAATACTTTCCCATTATTATAATGGAGTTGCCATTTAGAGCTGGATATTTTATAATCCACTTTAAAAACAGTATTATAATGTTTATCAGAATAATGCCCAAGGTGAAAAGTTAACCGAATAGATGAACTATACATTCATTGTTTGAATATCATGCTACACTAATGATATTACCTAAAATTATTCTCTCAATATACAAAATTGTTATTAAGCAGCTTGAAAACTGGTGCATTTGGAGTTTTGTTTGAAGCTTGAATGATGTTTACGAATTATTTCATAACGTTCATAGACTGATTGCTAAATGGAACAACTGTCATTATGACTGATTTTAAAAACGGCCAAAATAATTGTTATTCATTTGATTGTTGAAGAATTGGAAAAACAATTTCATATTTTTGAAAAACAGTTCCAACTATGTGTCAACATTTTATATTAGTAATGGTGTCTGTGAATGACAGATAGAATACTGTGTCACGAGGGCAGCAAATGAGCTATAGCAGCCCAAGATGCACGAGCGAGCGTAGCGAAGTGAGGGCAGCTGATAGTTAATTGCTACTAAAGCGTTTCCTGCATGTGTGACACACAACTGTTTTTCGCCTACCGGGTAAATCCAAAAAATAGGTGAATATAACAAAAAACGATGACCTACACTGATATTTGATTAAAAAATTAACGTGAAACGTCAAAGTCACCAAGTGACAGATGGTGAAAATCTTCAAAAATCGTGGCGATATAAATTTTCTGCCCTCTGGCTGCTAAACAATACTCTCGGCTCTATTTTCAGTTTTCATATGATTGATTTTCCAGGAAGGTTGGCAGAAAAATAGTTATTTTCCTAACAAGTGCGGAAAGTGATACTTTCCCGCACGCGACTTCAGTTGACCCGAACGACGAGGAGCGGAGTTCGAGCAAGCGGTCAAGGGCGGGAAAGACACTGAACGCATGAGTTAGGAACATTATTTTTTCTACGACCGTATATACAAAAAAGTATACCAACCCATTTTTCAAAAGTTATTTTATTTCAACATACATATACAAAACTTTAACCAAAAACTATTATTTATTATAAATATCAATTTTTAAAACACAATTTGTTGCATTCTGTGAATTACTTAAAATTGCCGATCCAGTAAAGTTATTTGGTGTTAGCTGGTAAGTAGATGACGTCGATGACGATGGCATCGGTTGCAGGTCACATAAAGATGACGATGAAGGTGACGGCAACGTTTTCAAGTCATTTGTAGATGAAAGAATTTTATTTGATATATTTTTCTTATATCAAACCCGGGAGGTTTGATAGTAGTTTCGTGATACCTCTTCAAAGAATGTACAGGGTTATAACGAAATATCTTCGTTATTTTATATTTTCAAAAAATTAAAAATGCAACAAAACGCTGGAAAAGTTGTAGATTTTATTCGATTGACTATTTCGTAAA
This sequence comes from Galerucella pusilla, assembly GCA_910591695.1. Taxonomy (NCBI): domain Eukaryota; kingdom Metazoa; phylum Arthropoda; class Insecta; order Coleoptera; family Chrysomelidae; genus Galerucella; species Galerucella pusilla. The sequence continues at coordinate 22,007 of CAJUYI010001942.1, forward strand.
TATTTATTTATCTGTTGTAACAATAGTTATAACTTCCGAAGTAAAAAACTATCTAATAAGGTCCAAATTTGCATAATTTTACTTTCCCGCACTAGTGCGGGAAAGTGACTATCAAATTCAAAATGCGTGCGGGAGAGTGGGTCAAAACGCACGGTCGTAGAAAAAGTTCATTTTGTTATATAATTTGAGTTATTTCATACGATTGTCATAAGCATTGTGCCATGTGGAAATATATCAATACCAGCTCCAATGAAAAAGAATCTGTTTTGAATGTGTGGCTAAGGAGATCCCAGCGACTGTATTTTATTTTTTGAATTTTGAATTGTCATAACTGGATACTGGTACAGTAGAAGATCCTGCATTCCTTTCCAACGTGGAAAGATGAACCAATATTATGTTTCTCATCACATTTGAGTTTCCAACATTAACCCAATCTACTTGAACTTCATGGTAAACACCACAGCCTCAGTAGGTAATAAATTTAGCAGACCGCTAGGATATCGATAAGATACCCTCCTCAAAGATACTTTCAGGACACCTGAAAAATAGATGTACATGTCAAATATGATAGTTTGATACGATCACCACTCACAAATTGAAGAATTCTGGATTGTAACTGTTACGGACGATTTATAGTCTTATGTGATTATTCTTGACTCGAATTGTCAAACTGCCAATGACCTAATTAGTTGGCAAAGTGTATGTAGGAATGAAAAGAAATTATCAAGTTCTGGAATAATGTAATACCCTCATAGCTAAGCCAAAATATGTTCTTTTGTCCTGTTGATAAATATAATAGATAAATACAATGGCAGTTTATTACCTAACTTCTGATATTGGCACCATCTGGCGGAAAAGCTTTCGTATTTTGAATATTGACACTTTATTTGAAAGCAAAACTCAACTCTTCACGTAACTCTTCTAATGAACCTGGGTGAGTGGCGTATATTTCACTTTTCAGATATCCCAATGAAAAGTGATTTGAGGAGGAAAGATGAGCAAATCGTAAGGGCCATCCAATGAATATTCTTCGCACAATCCAATGTCTAGGAAAGTACCGACAAACCGCTGTAGCAGAATATGAAGGAGCCGAGACCTGTTAAATTATTAGGTGATCTTCGAAGTATCGGTTTTCATTTTCTATTATGTCTGTTAACAATAGATCAACAGAGTTTTCGAGTGATTCCAAATACATACCCCCAGTTGAATTACCTGGTGGAAAATAGACCAACAATACGATCGCCAAATATTCCAGACCAAACGTTTAATTTTTCTGGGTGTTGAGTATGCGTTTCATGAAATACTCTTGGAGTGGAATCTGACCAGTATCGACCGTCAATTGACAGTCCCGTTAACATTGGAACCGCATTCATCCGAAAAACAAAGGTTATAAAGAAAATGTGGATCTTGTGAAGCATGCTTGCTCATGATTCCACAAAATTGCAAGCGGCGATTTAAATCGTTTTCGTTAAGTGCCTGAACCAAATAAGTTTTATAGGGTTGGAATTTGCTGGCATCCAAAATTCGCTTGACGGTACGTTAACACGCTCCAGATAATTCTGCAAGCTTTCTTGTACTAAAAGTTGGATCTGCAACAACTTGTCATAAAACGGCTACCTCGACCGCTTCGTTTCTCACTGGATTTTAAATCTGCCGTTTTTCATTTTGAACAGATCCTGTTTGTCGAGATTTTGGAATAAGTTATAAAAAATATTAACGTTCAACCTGTTTGTTTGGGAGTCGCTCATTGGAAATTGTACAGGAATTGTTAGCACATTCATGATTTTTTGAATAGCATTTTACAATTTCTACTCTCTTCTGAATGGAATGAACCATTTTTATGTTTTACTTGCTAATAGATCTGAAGTATTAATGACGCTTTCACATGAAAATACCAACGAGGTGGAAAAAAGAGAAGGGGAGTTAAGCGTGGTAGCGATCCAACCAACTTTCCACGGAAGTAATCATATTGAGAAGCCACACTAGTGACATTAGTCATCAATTCATTCTTGTGTCAAATTGAAAACACACATTGAAAAAAGTAGTGATTTCCAGTATTAGAATAGTATATTAAAGTATAAGTGGATATTAAGGTCTTTAAAACACGCGAAGCCGGAGTGCTCGAAATAGAGCAAGTGTTTTGAAGACCAGTTATCCACGAATACTTTACGCTATTTTTTTTTATTGGTGCACTTTGAAATTATAAATACTGGTCTATAACTACTACAACAGGAAATGGAAATCAAAGATGGAAATAAGAACTAAATGTCAAATGGTTCAATTCGTGATGCATATGATGTATACCTTGCGTTGTCATGGAAATGAGAATTTGTATTTTGATGGAAGTTTAACCTTATTGAGTTCTGTGAATGTCAATAGTATTAATTTAAATACCATTTCCTAAGATTTGAAAAATATTAATATTTCAAACAATACCAACGGCACTTTCCATTTTAATTCATAAATTTGACATTGTTATATATTGTTCGAATAAAAGTTTTTACGTTACAAACGACTCCTGTCAGATCAATGATAAAAAAATTGTCAATTAGACATGATTTAGACCAAAGATTTGGACTTCGTTTCTCGAGTTGTTGATGTTGCCACGATAACTTTAAAACACGCGCGTGTTTTGAAGTTTGATTTAAACACGCTGATGCGTGATTTAAATAGAACTAACACCAAACCTGAGAGAGCTTTTGAACAGCACAGCTGCACAGACATTGAAATTCGTCAAATCTACTAACCTCCACCACAAAATATACACTAGATTGATATTTTACCGAGTATTTCACATGTTCTATGTTTTAAGATAGTGTATGTATTTATAATATGTCCTTTTGTCTTTTGTACAGTGCCAATGGCCATAGTTGTCGAGGCAATTGAATTCTAATAAAGAAAATAGGTAAAATGGTTCACAAATAATAAAAAAGGTTATTTATGAGTATTAGTATAAATTTAAGTTGATATTGACCTGTAAAATAGTGTTTGGAGACTTCTTTTCTCTAATATATACCACCTCAAAAATATGCATATGTGAGTTTTTTGTTTCTTCTAATTGAATAATTTAATGTACGCCTCTGGTTTGCTTACGCTTCAACGGAAGTCGTCCATATTCAGAAGCCACTTTGGTCGATGATTCTTTATACTGTTATGTTCTCTCCTCTTCCTTTTAGCTTTTTGGCAAATAGGCTTATTTGAACTGTCACATGTCACAATGTCAAATTACCTTATCAATGATGTGCCACACTTAGTAGGTAGGTACTTTCCCCATTTCAATTTTATTGTGGATAGTGAAAGAGGAAAGGGTAGGGAATAGTTGAGAATGTAATCGCTTGATGTCCCACTTGGAATAAAAATCGAACTCTTCTTGAATCCTCTCCAAAAAAAATTTTCATATAATATCACTTTCATAAAACTCTGTGTAACCATTCTATCGTATTAATGAGGTTGGTTAAAGTATTATGATGAAATTAAAATTTGGCTTAGTATTCGTAAATTACTGACCCCATTTCACAACTCAAACCAAAATTTGCAGCACTTCAATCTTTTTTATGCTTTTCGCGTGTAATTCCATCCCGAAATTACTCATTTACTTCCTGAAAATATACATACCATCTCACACCGAAAATCTCCACTATATTTCAGTGAGTAGGTTGAGATATAAAAACTCGTGGCTATAAATTTGGAAGAATTTAAATTAGTAAACTGTGCCATGTCAGATATAAAAGAGATTAAAAACGTGGTTCCGAAGGCGCAAGCGACTTCAAAACCCTAGTTTTAGTGGCTGGTCTAGATTGCTTATTATAAAGTTTCCAAGGGTTTGGACTGTTTTATTGCAACAATAAATGTTCGTAAACTTCTTAAGATGGCTGTACATTCATGAATAATAGCTAACAAGCCAAAAATTGAGGGTAATGGCTTAAAGATATAAATTGCTCCAATTCAAATTCTATATTCCGCAGAGAATTTCTAACAGATTTATGTAAATCGGTTAAATAAGTTTGTTGAAGTTTATCTCTGTAATAAGCTATTATCAAAAAATTTATTCTTTCAACTGTTAGGTTTGATGTAAATCGAGAGCTTTTGTCACAGAGTATTGATCAGTACCCACCGTGAATAAATATTCATCCATTATGCTACTTCATTTCTACTACTTATCCTGTATCTGGAAAGTGTGCGAAATTTTATTTCAGTCAACATTGCTATAGTCTATTTTCGTTAATGAGAGAGTATTGAAAAATTAAGCATTCCCAATCCATGAAAGTATAACTTTTTCTAGTGGACAGTTGACGCCCCAGCGTGTTTAAATCAAACTTCAAAAAACGCGGGTGTTTTAAAGTTACCGTGGCAACATCAACAACTCGAGAAACGAAGTCTAACTAAATCATGTCTAAGTGACAATTTTTTTATTATTGATCTGACAGGAGTAGCCTGTAACGTCAACATTTTTATTCGAACAATATTTAACAATGTCAAATTTATAAATTAAAATGGAAAGTGCCGTTGGTATCGTTTGAAATATTAATATTTCGATTTTTCAAATCTTAGGAAATGGTATTTAAATTAATACTATTGACATTCACAGAACTCAATAAGGTTGAACTTCCATCAAAATACAAATTAGTTTATGTTTTCTCATTTCCATGACAACGCAAGGTATACATCATATACATCACGTATTCAACTATTTGACATTTAGTTCTTATTTCCATCTATATTACTACATTATTTATAATTTCAAAGCGTACCATTAAAAAAAATAGCGTTAAGTATTCGTGGATAACTGTTTTTGAAAAAACGCGCATGTCTTAAAGACCTTAATATCCACTTATACTTTAACATACTAATATAATAGAGCGTTGCTGAAAAGTCTCGCACCAAGGGATTATCTTTGAGACGGATGAAGGAAGTTATGAAATTCTAGGACAATGAATGAGACTCTATTCTGCATATTTTAGAGCAAATGTCAAATGTTTTTGACGTCAGCGTTTAGCGTACTGTTGCCATATTGAATTTTTTAAAATGACAACCTAGGTCGTCTGACCTATCACAAAAAAGCTTATTTTTTTCTCTTCCCGAAAATAATCCCAAACTCAACTCGGATATTATGATAGAAATTTAACAAAAATATTAGAATTATGATTACAGAAATTTATAAACTAATAGTATATTGTTTTATTAGGAGTAAAATTATAACTTCTTGTGGCGAGTCTGAATGTACGATGGCCGAACTTCAGTGAGGCCGACAATTTCAGACGAGCCACAAAAAGTGCTCTTGCTCCGAATGAAACATGCTATTTTTTCCGCAAACGGCATCCAGTCTATAGAACTAATTAATATTTAAATAAAAATTCAAAACGATTGCAACGAAGTTGATAAATTCAGAGAATAATAATTATAAAACTGCGCACTACATTTCCGTGGTTACTGGTTTTGTGATTGCCAAGTCAAAAACAAATTTGACAGTTCAATAATATTTTATAATGTCAGAAATATTGCAAGTGATTTAAGGCAACAATTGGACTGTGCATTTTTGGTAAGTACTTGAGCATCCAAATTTCGTTTGTTGTAGTAAAGTGTACTGAAATTTTCTTTTAGATTATATTATGTCGGATTCAGAACCCAACTGTACACCGCCCGACGTTGTTGACATTGCTAAGGCAGCTACGAATGATTTAATTCCAACTTAGTCAAGTAAAGTTTATAATCATGCTTACGAAAGATTTCTCACATGGTGCAATGATAGAAACATTTCAAACTATTCGGAAAATGTGCTACTAGCTTATTTTTTGAAATGACAACTAAATTAAAAATGAAGAGTTCAACAATGTGGTCTCAGTATTCCATGATAAAATCATTACTGAATATTAAACATGGATTAAATATTAGCAAATATATGAAACTTGGTGCTTATCTGAAGAAGCAGAATGAAGGGTATACTCCCAAAAAGTCAAAGGTATTCACAAAAGACCAGTTTGAAGATTTTTTAAATAATGCACCTAATGAGCAATATCTAGGAATTAAGGTTAGTTATAATATTCTAACCTGCATAAATACAATCAAGTTTTTAAATACATACTACTTTTAGATTGTTCTAATAATGGGCGTATCTGGAGCATGTAGATGCGTTGAAATGGTGAACATGACAATAGACGATATAAAAGATTTAGGATCTGTTATTCATATAAAGATTCCTGATAGTAAATCTAAAAAGCCACGATCGTTCACAACTATTGGAGAAGAATATATAAATCTTTACAGAAAATATACTTCTTTACGTCCACAAGCTATGGAAAGCCGACGCTTTTTTTTTAAATTTCAAAAGGGAAAATGTTATCGCATGGTCATAGGAATTCATACAATTAGTAACGTACCCAAAACAGTAGCAACTTATTTAAAACTACCGAATTCAAAAGATTACACCGGCCATGCGTTAAGAAGAACTTCAGCTACTTTGCTTGTGGATGGAGGCGCTGATATTACTTGTTTGAAACGGCATGGAGGTTGGAGGTCGAGCACTTTCGCTGAAGGATACATTGAAGACTCTTTGTCTAATAAAAAACAAACTGCAGAAAAAATCATGATGTCGAATTCTTCTTCACTGTACAGTTGGCAGAAGCAAACGTGAGCCCTGGTGGGCGTGTTCATGTCGCTGTAGTTGTATTTTTGTAGTAAAAATTCGATATTTTGAATCGATAACCAAATATCGATACCATAAATGTCAACTGTTAAGAGATATGTAAACAAAGTCAAACTTGCTAAAAATGTAACTCTAAATATTAATAAAAAAGTTTATATTGGACCAAAACTAAAAGTACCGTTTGCTCTAAATGTCTATATTTTCAAATTACATACATCCTGAATAAAAAATAGCAAATGTAATATCTGACTGAAGTTAAATGGCGAAGGAAAAAAATATGTCCAGAAATCCGTGGTAGCTATAGGTTGTGATTGATTGGAAATAGTCAAAAGTTTTAATTAGGGTAGAAAACGTCCATTTATAGCATTCAGGGTGTGAATAAAGTCGGATAAATAATGAGTAATAATGATGAACAAAAAAAAACGAATGCGACATCTCAACAACAAACAGCGTGAAGGAAAACCTCGAACAAAAGAGTAGAAAGATAATGGCGTTCCAAAACTACCTTCGATTGTTGTACGTTTCATCCAATTAGCAATGCTTTGGACTAATTCTAGCGTTAACTAATTAAACGGCATTTCTGTGCTCCAATTATTATGTTATGCATGATAAAATTAATTGTTGTTCTACATTTATTTGTTCTAATTTGCGCAGACGTATCCACATTCTCTTTGGCCTTTACTCTGGTATTAACTATTTCCACCATGCAACGCATCAATCTATGTAATATGACGAGTGTATTGAGGATTGAAATAATTAATTAGGCAATAATTATTTTAGCAAACATGAAAAACAGTTTTGTTTTCACACGATCATTATTTTAACACACAAAATTTGAAAAAAAAAAATAATTTGTTTCAAATTTTCTTATTTAAAATTGCAATTTTAAATCAAAAAATTTTTACACGGAATACAACAATGTTATCTTGACTTTCTAGTCATGTGTACTCAGCTATGGAGATATTCACATCAAATTTTCTTGGCATACACTTTTTGTCATCTATATACAAAATGGAACTTTTTTATCGATAATTTTAGGAAGAAAGTTCATTCGCCATAAAAAGTTTTGCATAATTTAAAACCTAGAATACAGTCATCAAATAATATCAAATTTTTCATTAGCATACGAGGTTTGTCAAAAAATATTGGTTTCACTCAAGAGTAAAGTACCTTTTCATTTGACAATATCGAGAAATGTTACTGAAAAAACTTGATTAACATTTGAAACTACGATTGAAGAAGTAATTACATTCATTTAAATTGAAACTTCAGATTATTTATTTTTTAATAATGTTTCTATTTTGAATGAACATTTATCTCTTACGAAACACATGATAATCTCCCAGGTTTTCCATGTTTCCAAATAACTATGCCAGGGACTGAAAAGAATGGAAAACATGGGTTCAGGAAGAACCCCAATCCGACGCCCGAGAAGGCATAAGGATAAGAGAAAGAAAGAAAGAGAATAACTATGCAATAAAAACGCTGAATAAGTGCATATTATTCATTTATTTTGCAAATAATAAAATACATTCAAACACCAAGTTATAAAATTAACATTACAATGTTAGGAACAATAGTATATTACGTAACGTGTGCGGAAAGTGACATCTTTCGCACGAGTAATGTACAGAATTTTTCCTACGATCACGTGATAATTTCACCAAATAATGAGTAATCAACATCTGACATATTAATACATAAAATGTTACAATTGAACTCAACATAATTGATTTCAAACAACTTGCCAGTGGTCAATCTTAATAAAAATTCATTTGACAGCTTTTTTATCCGTACACGTACGGATAAGTTTTTTTTTTCCGTACGCGTATGAATAAAGTTTTCCATATGATTCCAGCTTAGGGGGACATATTTCACTTCACATCTAGGAAACAAACAAATTGGATTTTCAGCTTACCTCTTGCCAATATCTGGATTTTGCAACAATAATGTCTTTAAATAATCACTCTGCATCTTAAAAAGTCTATCAACAATCACAAATTCACACAATTTTGGAGATAATGCCGTTTAAACAATTTATTCACCACGTACTAAATGCTTTCTTATGACACTTAAGACAGTTGTTTGCCCGCAGACGCCATATTGGGTCACGTGATTTGGAATGCCTAATAGAGTTTTCGATGACATTTCTAGGCTCTTCGGTGACATATGGATGTATGTCTTCTTCTTTTTTTACGTAATTCTACATGAGTGTCTGGGAAGTGTTAAGATGAATCAGTGGTTTTGTGCTTAGACATTTTTGAAAAAAGGAAAAAGAAGAGAAAATTGAATATATGTAGTCATTGTTTTTTATAAAAATTTTGTTTAAGTTGAATAAAAAAATGAAAACTTGTTCAATTTAATTCTCAAATATAAATATATAAAATAAAATACAAAATCAATGCGTCAATAGCGTCAATAGAACTCTAATTGAAAAAAATAAGATCGTTGTTGATAGTCGGATTGACAAGAAATATTGGGGTGAAGCAGCTAGGGTTGCCGCATACATAATAAACCAAATCCCTGCAAAGTCAGTACCCATCAACGTGACACCATTCCAGATGTGGACAGATAAAATACCAGATTTGAGAAGAATGCAAATATTCGGATCAAAAGCCTATGCAAAGAATCTAGGATACTTAACAAAGCTACAAGAAAGGTGTGAAAAATATATATTCGTAGGCTTAGCAAACAAATGGATACCGACCGTTTGATAAAAAAAGGAAAAAAAAATAATAATAAGAAGAGATGTGATATTTGAGAAACCTAAAAATGGAATAAAAACAGCAAATATTAGAATAAAACAAAGGATATACAAGGAAGCCAAGAAGAAATATATGAAAATTCGATAGAAGTGCCAGAAAAATGTGAAAGGTTGATAAAAAACATAGAAAATACAGTAAGTGAAACACAAATATAAACTTAACAACACGAAAATGTGGAAGAAAAAGTGACAGAAGATGAGATAGGAAATATTAATGAAGAAGAATCAACCTTAGGACAAGGAAGCAGTAATAGAAGAGGGACAAAAATCATGAAACCGAGTCGTTATGATGATTATGTTCTATTGACATATGATGAAGCATTACAATGTGAAGGAAAGCAATATTGGAAGCAAGCAATAGAATATGAAAAAGACTCCTTGAAAAGGAATCAGACATGAGAATGCGTTAATCGAGATGAAGCCAACAACAAGAAAGTTTTAACAAACAAATGGGTTTCTAAAATTAAAGTCAATATCAACTTTTCAAGAAAATTATTAGCTATAATCAGTACAACAAGAATATCAGATGAAGTTATTTGATATCAAAACTGCATTCCTTTATGGAACTTAACGGTAGAAATATATATGCAAATTTCAGAAGGATATCAAAAACAACCAGAATAAATATGCGAACTCAAAAAATCCCCAAATGGTCTCAAACAGGCTCCGATGAAATGGAATGTATATTTCACGAATTTCTTAGAAGGAAATGACATGGATGCATTGAGTGTGGATCAATGTACATTCAAAAACAAAAATGGGAGCTTATTTTCAGCTATTTATGTAGATGATGGTCTCATAGTTGGAGAAAAATTAGAAGAAATAAATGATTTACTGAGAAAATCGAAGCAAAAATTTGAGGTTAAGGTATTTTACAAAGTGGATTGTTTTCTGGGTATCAGATCAACCAAAGATGGAAGTTCGATAAAGCTAGATCAGGAGAGCTATATTGAGGATGTATTGGAAAGATTTAACATGGAAAAGGCGAAGCCTAGCACAACACCAATAAGTGATTATGAGGAAATATCATCAATACAAGAGACAAAGTTTCCTTACCGTGAAGCCGTAGGAAGTCTCCTTCACTTATCAAATAGAACAAGGTCAGACATATCTTTTGCTGTGAGCTACTGCAGCAGAAATATGGAAAATCCAACGAACCAAGATATTGGAAATGTTTATGAGATATCTAATAGACACAAAATCAGAAGGATTGGTTTATAGAAAAAGCGAAGGAGGTCCGATGATACAAGTTTACAGTACAGTGATTTTGCAGGAGACAAGAACACAAGAAAAAGCACAACCGGCTATGTTATATTTTATGGTGAAGGCCCGGTGAGTTGGTGTTCGAGTAAACAACCAGTGGTAGCACTAAGCACCCCAGAAACTGAATTTATAGCCGCTACCATATCAGTGAAGAAAATTCTACATTTGAAAACATTGTTGGAAAATTTGTTGATGAAGACTATAGATGTTACATCAAAAATAGATAATCAGAGTGCTATAACCATAATTAAGAATGGACAATTTAATAAGAGGAGTGAACATATAGACGTAAGATATCATTTTATGAACGAAAAAGTTAAAGCAGGTCTGATAAAAGTGGAATACATACCGCCCGGAAAGTACCCGTTCCCCATATTACTGAGATCCTTCAAAATAAAAAAACTTAGAATTTGAAAAGGCATACAATTTTCAATTCAATTTAAGAAGATGTATAACAATCTTTTTGGCCCTTTAATTATTCAGGAGGGTTCAAATACAAAAAACTAACATATCAACCTCATTTATAGAATGAAATAGTATACGATAATAGTCTAAGAGGGATATAAATGTGTGGAGATTTAGAAGAAAGAGAAGCCAGAGGTCAACCATAAAGAAAATGCCAAATCCTCGGGATAACGAGGAGAAAGAAGGATATCTCGGTTACCTAACGTGAAAGAATGACGTGTCAAATAGCGTTTTTGCTTAAGAAAGGTAACTTTTCGTTTAGTACGCCATTTATTCAATGCTATCCGGCAAAGTCTTATAAATTACTCTTCAATCTCATTTTTATTATCGTGGCAAAGTTAATTATTTTCAAGAGCTTTTTATTACAATATTGACCGTGTTTAAGACAGTTGAAGTTGAAAATAAATTTTAGTTGTTTATTTTGTCAAAGTAAATATTCCTACAGGTGAAATTCCTTTTATAGCATAAACTAAAGAAATAATAAAACAATATTTCATTTATAAGCGTACTTGTATACTTTGTTTTGACTTATGCCAATATGATTGATCCAAGACCAGAAGCAGGTAGTGGTTAATCCTATAACAATCACAGTATTGTTCTTGTTTGTCCGGAGTGCTAGAAGATAATGCGTCATAGTATGATTAGTTTACAACTGAAACGTTTGGCTGGTAAATAATATTTACGGCTGATTTTACAATTCATTCAATCATTCTATTATTCGTTTGAGCTTGGAAAGAAAACATTTCGTATTATCATGAAATAGGAAGTTGTTATTTCGGGAAAATTATTTTCAATATATTGTCTCAGATATGTAATAAACAATCCACTTCGGAAGTGACCTTGTGTTGAAGACTGAGTATGTGTCGTCTTAGGGTGAAAAACATCGAGGTTATTGTATATCCGCAAAAGGAATATATAAGTTTACCACAACCCCGATATCCACAATAAGATACATTATCAATACACATGAATGAAAGAAATTGAGTTTCGCCAAACTAGAACCAAATGTGGGCCATCAGTTCAATTATTTTGATTTCAATTGGTTTTTGGTACATTCAGTGATTTTTCAACAAAATAATTTAATTCATGATTCAATATCTAATTTATCTGTACAATGTGAGATTTATAAACTTTTATCACTAAATCCTCAAGGCCAGATGCCGAGTAAACGAAATATCTTGAATCATTCTTCAAATTGTGATGAAATGTTAAATTGAATCGATGACACATAAAACACCATTCTTAGGTGCCTTATTTTGTTTGAGGTATTTTTTATTTTATGTCGATCTTCCTTACCCACACCATTATTTTCCACGAAAATGCAAATACTACAAGTTCTTTATGTTCAATACGTTTGTAGAGCTACGGGATAATGAATTGTCTCATTCTCCGTTATCAATTTCCTGAGTATTGGAATTAGCTGCTACATGTTTTACATAATCATTGTAATTTCAGTCGAAAATGACTACTCATTCTTCATTGACAAATCCCAAAACATGCATTTTGGTGAGAGTCTTGAGAACGGACGAGAGTCATTTAGTTCAGAAAACCTGCAGACTCTAACTTGGATGAATGCAAATTCGCATCACACTACGTTGATCAGCAGTGATATCAACTTGACATGTCAGTAGCTATTGCCTAGGTTGAGCCTTTGAAAGCTCTTGAACCCTCATCAACCAGATGATAACAGCGCATCTGCAACTGCAACAAAGGAAAAAACATATTGGCACCAGTCATTCTCCGACCTCTTCAAACCATCAATAAAACTTCCCACTTTCCTGAAAAATACCCGAATCAATAACTCTGTCTTTTTTTGTTGAAGATGATGGGAGATTTTCGAAGGCCAATACACCAGCATTACAAAATTGGGTGTCGAAACTTAAGGATGTCCTGTCATTAAAAAGTGGCACCCGAAGCATTTCATGTTACAAAATAAACTTCTGAGCATACCATTTTTGACTCAATGATAGCTGCATGCATCACATGTAATTGGTTGAAATACATGCATCCCAACAAGACAGCAATGGTCACGTTCATCTCCACGAAGTTAATCTGGTACGGTATTTTCACTAAACGTGCTTATCATGATAAAATAGCACAACCCCATTTTATTATATTCATTTCACTACTATTATAGTTATAAATTCTCTTAAACAAAACGATGGTTATATTAGGGTCTTTAAATCCGTCGACGTAGGATGGAATTGTCAAGTTAAATGGCATAAACATGTAACACCAAACAAAACATACTTTTACCATTAAACCAAAGTGGTTCTTCCGGTTCTCCTCGAGCGGAAATTACGTTATCAAAACACTCAATTTAATGGAAGTACATTGCTAAACGTTAACAATATACATCATCTCCATTCGATAGAACGAATATAAAATTTTTTATCCAGAGACCATAAAAAATAAGTTCCATACTTGTCTGCATTGAGATGAACACAAAAATAATTCGTCATTGCCGTTCATCAAAAAGAATGAATTGTTACAAGAGAGTTTGGGAAACAACAAAAAATAAATTTTGATTATTTCAATGACTTTGGTACGATGGTTTGAGACAATATTGAAGGGTCGAAAGTAACTCAATGGGTTGGATGGCATCCTGTTGCATCAACCACAGCCTCACAGGCAGGCTGAAAAAAAGGTAGTCGATCTCCAGTTTGTTTGTGGTTGTCCAGAGACTAGAAACTCACCATAACTGTACCTCGTTGGTAAATGTACCACCTTAACAGCGGCAAGACGTCTCCACACACTAACTCGACGTGAAGAGCATGGTACGTCATTTTTGATGACCCCAGTTCAAGTGTTTGTGTGCCCATGCTAATCTTATACCGTGATTGACCCTAGTTTAATGGAGGTACCCGAAGCAGTCTACGAGCGTCAGGGTTGAACTCGTGTAACCTGTTTTTAACAGTGTCAACTCGCTTTTGGCCGGTTTTTATAATCACATGATTAACCCTTCTACTGAGAAAATAGCAAATGAACTAGCGAAGAGAGGGCTGTGCCTAATTGTAGTTTGAATAATGTCTATCATTATAACTCAAATGCCTTATTTAATTTTACCATTTAAATTTATTTTAGAATAATTATTATGCTATAAGCTGAATGGCATTCCGAAAAGGTACATCATGGAGTTGAGAGAAAATTGATATCAATATAAACTCACTTCAGAAGAACTTCAACCAAAAATTGGTTGAAGTATTTGAATTAGGCCCATAGAGATATGATAAATAAACGTTGAAAGTTAGTTTTCAAAGTTGAGGACATAAATTAGAAGGTATGGATGAGAAGCAAAGATAAAAACTTTTCCCCCCATTTCATTCCGACTTCACACACTTTTCAAGTGCGTAATGTTCAAAAACAACATTATCGTCGAACGAAATAAAACTTCGTATACAGCTAGCCACAAGGTAACTTTTTTATTCAAGGTTTTCATGCGGAAATTGACGTTTAAAAAAAGTTTGTGTATTATTACTGTCGAAGGAATTTGATGAATTATGTTATTTTTCACATGTTCCTGGAGCAATTTCATCCACAAACCATTATTAAAAATATTTTGAGGTACAATGTCTGTGGACAAAAGCGTAGTCAAGTTCCGTATATGGTTTTATTGTGACTGGAACTCGTCATTTGAAAACTCTTCACTTGAGTGAATTATACTTAAATTTTCCTTTCCATTTATCCCTTCTTTTTCCTGACCCAATTTATTACCGACGATTGGATTCTTGTTGAGGAGTGCAGGAACTCCGGAATGGAATAATTGTTTTGTTTGAATGAATGGTTTTGTTCTCAACTTTTGAACGGTTCAGAGTCCCTAGCTTCAGTGTGTTTGTTAGGAAACACGTTTGACTTTCACCGGTTAAGATCAAGTCTACACATGTTTATAGATAGATTTAATGGAGTGGCTGATCGGCGGCCTATTTCTCTCTCAAGGTTTCGCAAAATAGTCAACAAACGCAGAAATGGGAGATTGGAGTTGTAGGTTGTAGGTCTAACCAAGCACTGCAAACTTGATGAGCCGACAAAGCTGATGAGGCTGAGAGATAAAGCTATATGCAGATTCTGTAACTTAGAACAGGAACCAACAGAAACTAGAAACATGATAATAGTCATGTTGGGGAGTATAGCATTACTTATAGAAGCAGGACAGGAGAGGCGAATAGTAACTTAATCAACCTTCAGTCTCTGAAGAAAATAACTTTGTAATGTAAACGTTTATGAGAGGTTTAGTAATGGTGTAGTGAGTGTAAACTGTGTTCAGTATTGCTGAAGGTTTCAGCTCCTCAACTTAGTTGTATAACCATACTTTCTCTAAAATCCATTCAAGTCACATCAAAACAATATCCCTATCTGACAATTGATCTGGCTGCAGTTTATTTAGGTGGACGGTTCATTAATCCTTGCACACTTTTCCTGTCAGGATCATATACTACTTACGTTATAATGAAAAATTTGTAGTTGTATAACAATACTCTCTTCATATTTCGTTCACGTCACATCAAAACCATATTCCTACCTGACAATTGATCTGGTTGCAGTTTATTTAGGTGGAGGGTTCATCAAACCTTGCACACCACTCCTGGCAGGATCATACTATGTTATAGTGAAAAATTTTAGGCCCATTTGATATATCCGAGCTGTTATAGCAATGGAATATTGTCGCGCAAATGCTTAGAGATATACTTAAGTCAAATTAAGATAGTCTTCTAGCCTGCATCGATGTAGAGAGTGGTCCCATCAAGCATATTCTAGAACTTTCTGTTGATTTTCTGATAAATTAGTATAAGTACTCGAATTTATTAGCTGATGGATGTGAATGAATTTGATACTGTGGGACTTTTTCATGACAAAATTGGAATGTCTTAAAAGCTATTTAGTATGGATATGCAAAATACATGTTTAATTCAAAGTATATAGTGAAGTTTCCTTTAACCGATGTATGTATGTATGTATGTGTGATTTTTGGGGTGACATTCACTGAGATCTAAAAGATCTATTGTGCCCCCTTTTTTCTACTCAGTTTCTGAGGAGAGTCTCAGAAACTAGTAGTTCCTTTAGTCCCATTTCCCGGAGGAATTTTAGGATGTCTGCAGGCTTCAACTTAGGCAAATGTTCCTCTTCTATCCAGTAATATCCCAGGTGCTGTGCTCTAGGATTCTGGAGTGCTGTGCAGTCGGAAAGTATGTGGATGGAGGTTTCTTCTTCCATTCCACAATATCTGCATTCTTCTTCCTCCACTATTTTAAGCTTTTTCAAGTGCCCATTCAGGCGACAATGTCCCGTTAGGATCCTTGTCAAAACTCTTAGCGCAGTTTTACTTCAACTTACGCATTCTTTTGATCTCAACAGGTTGTAGTCACCCAGAAGAGTCTTTGATTGTATAAGCCCTACTAGATCTAATATTTAATAATAATAATAATAATAATCTTTCCAATGGTCAGATCTTCTCTTTCCTCGGCTTTACTTATTTCTTTCAATATTACATTGGGGCTGATTCCGCAAAAGGATTCGGGCCCCCAGAAAGGTATTTCAGTCCCCCTCTTTGCTAGTTCATCTGCTATTTCATTTCCTTCTATTCCAGCTCAGTGCCTTAATGGCTGCTTGACTATCCGACATTATGATAATCCTTTGTCTTCTGTATCCTTTATCAATATTGAACTGGGCGCACTTTCTTATGGCGTGGATTTCCGCTTGAAAGATACTTGGGGTTTTTCCCAAGCGTTCAGAGTGTTTGGTTCCTGGCCCGAACACTCCTATCCCAGTTCCTTCTATTGCTTTTGAGCCGTCTGTGTACCATTGGATGGCATTCTTTCCAAGTCTGGTAATGGTATTCGGATCCCATTCCTTCTTGTTGCTCATTTCCGTAACGAATTTCTTGGAAAAGTTATATTTTTCATCATACCGTCTTGTGGCATGTTCCTTTAACCGATACAATCAATTTAAAAAAATTGTGTATTTGAGTTTGGGCTTGCACTGTATAGGGTACATTGGATATGGAAGCAGGTCTAGTGAATTGTGATAATGGACAACCATCAGAGACGTATGGCTGTGGGAGATTTAAGTACACAGGGCATTAAACTCATTGCGATTTTCAAGAACAAGTGGTCAGAACTTTTTGGATACACTGTATAACCTATTACATCTCAAGCAGAGTACAAGTTTAGAGTAAAATACAGGGTGGAACATGTTGTACGATTGCAACTAATTTTAAAATGTGAGTCTTAATGCTGGCTACAATCGGTCAAAGTTCTATTCGAATATCTTTGAGAATTAACATATATATATATTGGACTTTATCGCAATAATGGATCACCCTGTATTATTACAAAGATTAATGACTTTCCAGTTAATCCGGCTCGAAAAATCGCCAGAAACTGTTTTCAGAAAGATAGATATCTCTGTTTTATTTAGAGTTACTGTTAATGGACGCACTAATTAAATGAAAATCAAGTGCACCGATGATCATTTGAATTGTATTGACCATTCTCTCGTTAATGCAAATCACCCGTCCGTTCTTGTGGTGAGACGTATTTTTCAGTAAGTCCCACAACAGTCGCCATCGACATACGGTTGACAGACTCATGGAACTAGGCTGTCATAAACAGTGAGAATGCTGCCATTAACAGTCTATTGAGTTAATTGCTCGGAAACCGTTCGTCCTCTCGATAAAATCATGGCAGTAGCAGAGCAATTAGAGGTTGCTGCAAATGCGTTTGGTGAGTTTCCATTGACGTTTTTTTAACATAAATGATGTTTTATTTCACGTACTAATTTCCGGATGAGAAATCGAATATTTTTAGAGGCAAGTATAAGCAAAACGTTAACTTTTTTTTTTCAAACAACACGTTGGGTGAAAATAATAAAATATAAAGTATTCAATCCAGATAAATGAACAGTTTTCTTCGTGATGCCCCAGATAAAACTCATCTTTTGCACAGTGGTCGAAAAA
>CAJUYI010001943.1:0-12332 GCA_910591695.1 Galerucella pusilla
CTTTTTTAAAAAGCCTTTTCCATACGTGAAAAGATAAGTTATATAAACGTTATATCTCAGAAACAGTGACTCTAAGAAAAAAAATTATGAATACATTTTTTATAGAGAATTATGTTCTACATTTTTGCCCCAAATTAATCTTTTGATAAAACCCACCGTTTTGCTGAAAATCGAAGCACCGGAATGATGAGGAACTTTCAGGTGTTATTTTTAGGTATTTTTTAAACAATTACACACACTTTCAGCTTTCAGGGAATTTATGTATCTTCAAATCGGATTAGTCGAAGATCGAGCCCGCGTACTCTTCGTCCGATGTCCGATGTTGTACCAACCAATCCAAAATCATCTGTTATAATAGTCGGAAAATGTAATCGTCTTGAAAGGTATTCATGATAAGTATATAAAAACCAGAACACTGATAATTTCACTTTCAATTTCTATAATTATCCAACCAATTGATAATTGTAATAACCTACCTATAACTACTTGAATTTTTGTTACTAATGAAAATTATTGTTAATTTTGAAATCAATTATGTTGACTTCAATTGTAACATTTTGTGTGTTTAATATGTCAGATGTTGATTACACATTATTTGGTGAAATTATCACGTGATCGTAGGAAAAATACTGTATATTACTCGTGAGAAACATGTCACTTTCCGCACACGTTATGTAATATACTATTGAATAAAATGGTGACGCCTATTGACAGTTGCTAAGATGTTGCTAGGGAAGCCGTGCGATTTACTTTACAGCTGTGCCTTTTTTTTACCGTGCGTAATAGACATCATTACATTGATTGCCGACTGTGTGTTATTGACTGACAGGGGAGGGGGTCGTAGTTAATAGTATATTACGTAACGTGTGTGGTAAGGAGCATTTTACGTAATTCCGTGCGTGCGTAAAATACTCTACAACACGAGTAACGTACTATACTTTACATACGACCTACTTGTACTTGTATTTTTTATAAGAAGCATAAGAAATAACACATACATAACATACATAATTAGAGGTGCTTGGTAAACTCCATATCTATTACTCTATTACCAATGAAAGAAGCACATTAAAGAACTAACGTTTAATCATTATTAATATATTGTTGATAATCGAAAGTCCATTTTTCAATTATAATCAATACATATACATAGCCCTTTGGGCTTTTCATAGTTAAACGTGGCCATATCTAATGTTTTCAAATAGTAAATATTGAATAAAATGGAGACGTCTATTGACAGTTGCTAAGATGTTGTTAGGGAAACCGTGCGATTTACTTTACAGCTGTGCGTTTTTTTTACAGTGCGTAATAGACGTCATTACATTGATACCGACTGTGTGTTATTGACTGATTACAGGGGGGGTCGTAGGTAAAATTATTTAAATTAGTTGGTCCACGACTATTTGATAATTTTAACATTTTACGCGTACTTCTTCAAGTATAATGAAGTACATTATTCACCCGTGGATAATGAAAAGGTCACATGGCACATGACTATTGAAGATTATTTATACAAACGACACAATATATTAAATAAAAATTTTCACTACGACTCACCACGGACTCGAACCCATACCTAAAATTAAGCGCTTCTCAAAGTGAGGGACCTTAACCATTGGGCTATGAAGACTTTATAATATGAAATTATCAAGATGTATAAGAAGTTAATCATTATGTAAAAGCAAAATTGACGTTTTAAATATAATTTATGCTAATTGCAAGAATTTCAATAACTATACTGGTGTTTGATTGATATTCCTGGATAGTTTAATATGGAAAGTGAATCAGACAGTTAATTGAATAATTATTGAATCTTTAATTTGTTAAATAACAGAACAAGTAATATAAGCTTTATAAATGTAATAAACCCTATAGAGTGTTTTAGTTTGGCAAAAAAATTTAAACCTAAAGGTCAATAAAAATGGTCTACCCTGTCAAATTGTAAAATAAATAGAACAGGTTCAATTTTCTTAACAATTTGATTTATTGTTTGAGTTTCTGTTCCAAAATGAAAATGTTCTATGAAAATGTCATTAATCTTGATAATTTGTGGTATTGTGCATAAGGGGGTTGAAAAATATGTCTTGGAATAAACGAGAGATTTAAATGTTAATCGAGGAAATCTCGGAACATGCTTGTTTGAACAATGTAAAACACTACTTCTCCCCTCTGTTTTAAAGTTAATATTCGCTTAGTGATATGAGCAGCGGTGCCAATTAATAAATATTTCAAATTTTCCAGTTCCATAACTAACGGAATTTTTGGAAAAGTTATATTTATTTTAATATCAAATAAAATCACTGCGCAGAATCTTGAACTAAATATTTAATAATAAGTTGGAATAGTCTAAAATAGCTTAAAACAGTTGGCCAATATTTCACACAAGAAATCTATTCCAAACATTGTTTCAAAACTAAATATTGCACGAAAAATTGTCTAATCTAAAATGACCTTTAACAAATAATTCATAGTCGTGGACAAAGTATAGTATTCTACTCGCATATAATGGCTATTAGGGATATGATTGTTGAATAATATAGTTACTATTTTCTTATTCTTCATAGTGCGGTTGTTACTGAGGTATTAAAGTTTACTACAACTTTTGGATATATAGCCGTATCAAAGGGATTTTCCCTTGCCGTGTCTTGCAGCGACGAAGCTCCTCCTATTCTGAGAAAAGATCGTTTTACCTTTTTAATGTTTTGAATCTTGGTTTTGCTCCTATTTAACTCTTGGTCCAGTCGTCTAATAGACCAATCATCCTTTATTTTGAAAATTATTAGCATTTTATTAAACTTACTTAAATGGATGGGATCGTGGATAATGTGCTTTGACAAATTTGACGTGACGAGACTGATTGTCATTTAGTTAAGGTAGGTTGGGAGGAAGAACGATTATTGCTGGAGATTTGAACTCCAAATCGCCTACATGGGGATCACCGCTAACGGACGCCAGGGGGCAGGTGGTCGATGACTGGCTGGCCCAATTAAACTGGACTGCAGCCAATAATGGTAAACATACCTTTGAAAGTGGGCCATCCAAAACTCATATTGATGTGACACTCGGATCAGCTAACACCTGTAGGGAAATCTATGACTGGAGGGTGGAACATCGCAATCCGTTCACACATCATGGCCACATAACGTTTAGTATTAAAACAAAGGCGAAAATAAGAAAATCTAATACCCAAAACAAGGTGTACCTGGATGTAGAAAAATATGTCAGACTGGTAAAGCAAGGAAATGGCAATTACGAGGATATTGTTCAGGCATACAGGAAGGCTACGACCCAGGAAAGCGGATTGCCAGTAATCAAACCATATTGGTGGAATTTTGATATAGAACAAGACAGAGTCGAACTCATGGCCGCTAGAAGAAAACTAGCCCGAGAGAATAACACATTAGCCAGAGCGGCATTGATTACCGATATGAAAGAGAATAGGAGGAAACTGAAGAAGGGGATTCTTGCGGCGAAGAGGGCTTGCTGGGATAATCTCATCGCTGAACTGGAAAATGATATATGGGGGCAAGGTTATTAGATTGTAACCAGAAAGCTCTGTAACAACAAGTGCGGGAAAATGCCCGTGAGGAGAAGGAAACTTATCCTCGACAAGCTATTCCCCACAACGAGGACAGTGTCGGCCTGCGACCGAGATCAGGAGGAGGTCTTCGATTTTTCTTTGGCAGAATTACTATTAGCTACTAACAATATGAAGAACGGAAAGGCCCCGGGCCCGGATGGGCTCACAGTGGAGGCCCTGAAAATAGCCGTGAAGTTAAGACCCATGGAGCTGCTGGAATACTTTAATGGGGTTTTGCGGAGACAAGTCTTCCCAGACGCACACAAGAAGGCCAAAGCAGTGTTGCTATTGAAGGATGGGAAGGACCCGATGATGAGCGGAAGTTACCGACCTATATGTCTGATCAATTCGGTGGGGAAGTTACTGGAACGGCTTATCGCGAATAGGCTGACGAGAGAGATTGAGGAAAAAGATTTATTGTGTCCTAGGCAACATGGATTCAGGAAGAAACACTCAACAGTCACAGCCATCAAGGATTTACAAGGTAAAATTACGGAAAGTAGGGAAAAATGGGGGGCGCTGGTTTCGTTGGACATTCGTAATGCTTCCAACACCGCCAAGTGGAACAAAATTATGGACTCAATTCTTGAAGGTAATATAAGTGGATATCTGGCCAATATAATAAATAGTTACTTAAATAACAGAGTTGTAGTTTCGGGGGTTATTTCGCACAAATGTTCCGTGGGAGTTCCACAGGGCTCGGTCCTTGGCCCGGTCTTGTGGAACATCATGTACAACGGCATCCTGAAACTTTGCTACGGACCAAGAACTTAAGCGGTTGCCTACGCCGATGACCTGGTTTTTTGGGTGGTCGGCAGCACGGAAAATATCATTAGAAACGAAGCGGAGAACGCGGCTGGGATGGCGATAGAGTGGACCAGGGCGAACGGGTTAAAAATTGCTCCGGAAAAGACAGAAATTGTCCTGATCAGGTGTCCAAGGAAAACAAGTCCATTCAGAGTGGCCATTCACGGGAAGAGAATAGAAGCAACGGATTCCTGCAAATACTTGGGGGTGGTTTTTGCTAGAAATATGAGCTTCGCTAGGCACGTGGAACATATGGTATCCAAGGCCAAAGGTAAGACAGCGCAATTGCAGAAAATCATGCATAATGTTGGGGGTCCAGGTTATGGAAAAAGAAGGGTGCTCGGTAATGTTATACATGGGATTTTATTATATGCGGCTCCGGTCTGGAGGGAGATAATGAAAGTGAATAAGTATAAAAACATTCTAGTGTCTGCACAGAGAGGGGGTTTGCTTAGGGTCGCTGCTGCTTATAAAACCGTGTCTGCAGAGGCTGTCCAGGTCCTATCAGGGTTTCCACCGATAGATCTTCTGGTTGCTGAGAGGTGTTTTCTCTTTACGATAGGGAGTAGGTTGGAGGGCAACAGGATAATGAACGAGAACAGAGAAAGAACGTATAATAAATGGCAGGATAGCTGGAGTAGACTTGTTTCGAAAGCCCAATGGACCAAAAGGTTGATCCCGGATGTTAGGGCATGGGTAAAATGCAAACATCGTACGACCTCCTATTTCCTGACTCCAGTTCTTACGGGGCATGGGTCGTTTGGCTCCTATACCCATAGGATCAAGAAGTCTCCTAGTGATCTATGTTCTAGGTGCGGGATTAGGGACGATCCGGGCCATGTCCTGTATGAATGTGTACGATGGGAGGAGGGGAGGATGTCTTTGGTCGATGATTTAGGGTTCCTTCCAGGTGCGGAAGACCTCGTGGACTTCATGATGGCAGAGGTAGGGAATTGGAAAAGGGTTGAGGAATTTATTGTTAGGGTAATGAGCACAAAGGAAGAGGAGGATAGGAGAGATAACGGGTAGGTATATGGTTAGGTTTTTCGGTTACTATTGTTTGGTAGTCGGGTGGTACATCGATGGTATGGCTTTTTCGGCTCTTTCTGGTGTACGCTTACACCCGAGGTGTGTTTCGAGGAGGGTGGTTTAGTGCGGTGAAAGTCCCACACGAACTCACAGCATTGCACTGCCCGCTGTGGGAACAGTATTAGCTTCCACCCCACCTCCCAGGGCAAAAAAAAACAAAAAAAAAAAGGTTTAAATTGGGAAAAAGTATACCAGTTTTATATGACGCGGAGGGTAGAAAGCTACAAAATCAACGGTAAAAGATGAAATAGGTAGTTATTAGTGCAACCAGTTGGGAACAGCACAATTTATCGTAACGAGCGCATAATAACGTGAATTATGGAAAATAGTGTTTCCCAACGTGTTTCACACAATTTAATTTTTTAAATTTGAATAGGATGTGAGTATTTGAATTCAAATTTAAAGTACTTGAAACGTCCCTACGAGCGTCCCTCGTAGTATATTGTATATAATATATTGTTTGAAACATTGTATGCAAAATGTGAACAATAGTTATTTGTTTAACTACGCAGCAAAGTAGTAGATTGACTGCCGAGGCTGAATTCATAGCCGACCGTAGTGAGGCTAGGAATTCAGCTAAGGCAGTCGATCTACTTTGCTGCCGAGTTGAACAAATAATTTTTTCTCCGAGTGTTCATAATGATATAGGAGGATATTGTAATTGCAAATTATCTGAGGAAAGAAAAGGTGGCTTATTCGTTCAAAATTATAGTAATTTTACCATCAATGTTAATAACAACTAAACATATGTTTTGAAATTCTTGTTAAAAGTGTTATGTAATAATTGCTAATAAATGTTTAAGTCAAATGTATTATTCCAATTGAGTATAACCACTTTGCTGAAAAGTACCCACTTTGCTGTCTAGGTTAGGTTAGTAAGTAATACTTTGCTGATTGATATGTGTCAGCAAAATTAATATTTGCTGCCAATCGGAGAAAAAGTATCCAGTTATTTACACATAATCTGTATCACTTAAAATACCAAATTTGAGTTGGGTACAAATTTTCATTTTTTCATTTGTCACTAGTATATCAATACATAATTGAATTATTAAGAATTACTACATTCTTATTTTAATGATAATTTTCATAGACTGCTTTCGTTATTTTCTTGGGAAATATCACAACAGTTTTTATGTTTTTATAACATTTTCACTTTAACGTTTCGGTAACGATCCAGCTTTTAGTTTCATTTTTGAAAGTATTAAGAGAAGATTTCACAAAGTTAGGGTCCGGACAGTAAATTCAATTGTATTGTTCTGTTTTTATTTTCAATTTTTCATAAATTACAAAAATTTTGCTGCAACAGATAAAAACTTTATCTACAATATCTTTTAGTGAAAATTAGGAATAATCATCATCATATTCAAGGTAAAAATGAAATAATCATAACGAAATATGTTAAAATATACACAGTAAAAAATATTTTGTCTAAAGCCCTCCCAAACAGCTCCCAGTCCTGAGTATTTGCAGTGGACGTATTTGAATCTACAATTGTAGCTCCATCTTCATCTCCCTTAGCTGCCGCAGTTTCCTAAAAATAATTATTGGTATTACTTCGTATTCATTTTTTAATTATCTTCTCTAACTATTTTAAAGTATAATTTAAAAAAAAAACTATATAAAACTCTATAGTTCAACCGGAAAATGAAATGATAAATAACTTCAGCAGAAGCAAATCAAAAAACATAAAAATCAAAGCATCTGAATCCGGAAAAGTCAACTTTCTTCAAATGTTAGTTTATAAGAATCAAATTACGGGTATGTAATCGTGAGCATGAGGAGGAAGTGGTAGAGATGGTTCAACCATACTTTGACGTTACGGCATACATTGTCCATCTTGATCTCTCATTCATGAAATGGATGAGGCGGAATTATGACGTCATTAACGTATTTCTTAACTAATTTTGACGTAAATTTTATTTGTTACTTTTGACAGTTCAGTTGTAATATTTTGGAACCAATTCTTAACATAATATAATTATAATTTTGAGGTTAAGTGTAAAATGACATTTACCTAATATAAGACAAATATAAAACGTCACCGACTATGACGTAATGACAAAGGATAGTTGAACAAACTCTAGTTTCCATGGATATGAAATATATTTATTTCAGGAGTTCCTAGGAGGAGCTTTAATATATAAGACTTAGTGCAAGGGAAACTGGCTTGAATGAACTCCACTCCAAAATAACAGATGTTACCAAAAATCAACTTCTTGAGATGAGGCAATGTTGGAAACAATTAATGACAACAAAAACTGCCTACAAAAACTTGTAGTCCAGAATAACCATAAAAGAGTCCTAAATGCGTCCTGAGGACCAAAAGGGTATTGTAGGCAATGGAACACGCATGAAATACATGAACAACAAATTATTAAAAGCAAAAAATGAAAAATTACTATAATAGATGCTCAAAATGCTTGCCATCTTGTGCAATGCAACACGTGATTTTTGATAGTACTATATCGGTACTGCTTGACATAATATAATGGTGGAAATTTTCGGTATTTTTTCGCGATTATTTTTGAAAAGGCTGAATAAACCGCAATTTTTCGATGGATAATCTGATCATACATCCTTCAATAGAACAGTCAACAACAAATAGATAAAACAACTCCAGTGAGCCTTTTATTATAAATCCAATTGAATTTCCATTTAAACTTCATTTTAATCCTAAAGTTATATGTCATACTCACTTTAGCAGTATATTCACTCAATAGTATCATTTGTCCTGGCTTACAACTGATAATTGTAGATATTATGCCCGATATCCAACCAGGAGGCATAGTTTTCCTCAACATAAGTCCTTTGAAAATCAATGTGAATACCAATGCAAATACTGACATCAATAACGTGTCTCTTAAAAATATAACTGAAAAATACAAATAAAAGTTTTCCACTTATAATTACACGGGAGCTTTTTTTTGTAAACTCTACATGTATCAATAATAATTTTGTTGCCTAGCAATTTAACGAAAAAAACTGCCGTAGGATGAGTAGGTACTGTTTTTTGGCAGTTTTTTGAGTTTATTTACCCAATGGCAACAAAATTCGAATTATAAATGTAAATCTATAATAAAATTAAAAAATGAGATTTAAATTATTTTCTTCAATTTAACGGAAAAGTCACGATACACTTACTCAAGTGTATCGTGGGAAAAGTACAATTGTTAAAAAAGTAATTATTAAAAATAGCGTGACTTTCAGAACTTTCGTGTATTTTGTTAATATTTTGCTGCATGCTAGTATTTTGAGCGGTGGTAGTAACTGTGTTCTCCATCTAACTGAACGTACGGTTTTAATGACGATGGGTTGCTATGTCCCGTAATGGCCGTAATTTTCACAAGTTTTTGTTCACCTATACCACTCCTGTGCAATGGGCCTTTTCATAATTTTTTTTATTGGTTTAAATTGAAGTATTTTATGAAAAAATATCTCTTAAATTTTTTATTTTTTTTTTTGAGCTTGATTATCAAAAGTACGGAAGGCATCTGCAGGCGGTTTGAACGTGACGTCACTCCTCCATCCTACGTGACGTCAAAGAGCCTACGACCTTGAAAACGACAGACCGTTATTTCCATAGGATCTGTAAAGTTTGCTTCCCTGGTATTCGATTTTGACATCTCATGTAACCTCAAAATTGATATTGATATTCTCTTTCATTTTGGATTATTTGTTTTTCCTAAAATAGCAATATAAATTACACAAGCACAATATTCATTCACGTTCCTCGAGATGAAAACAGGCGAAGACCATGGTTCAAAAAAGCAAAAGCTCAAAAGAAGTTGACCAAAACGAGGAACATTTGCTTCTTCGTTGGATATTTGGGCCTCGTACGTAGCCGTAGCAACGATTGGGCAGCCATTCTGACAAATACTGCCAACATAACTCCAGACCTTTTGACGTCACTTGCCCCAAGGTCAAACGCGTGTTCAAATAACCCTAGTATTTGTTTAACTTTCTATTCAGCTTTGTGACAGGTATATTCAAAACAAAGCTGCACAAAGTGAAAAGTTATCAGTAAGCTTTCAAATAAAATATTTGTTTTGAGATTTAAGCATCTACTGAAAAGGCCCATTCAGTTACCGCTACAAACTTTTCTGACAACGCATGTTTGAGAAAAACTGACATAACGTCAACAAAAATTTGTTCACAATGCTGGTTGTCATGCTTTCAAAAGTTATTAGGTTTGTTCCAACCCACAAGTTTTGTACGATCACGAAACGGTTTCAGAACTGCTAGGATCGATTATATGCGCAGGCGTTAACTTCACACGGTTACATGTCTATAAAAATCATTGCCGGGTTGGAACGGTTTTGTGATTGCATTTCGTACGATCAGATCAGTAGGATTAATTAGAATATAATAATAATATGGACCTGTTTTGTGAAATAATATTTTTAAAAGATGTATCAGCCCAATTCACAACATAATTATTCAATTAAGTTGGTATCTACTTCAAATTAAGTTCTCACCTAAATAATTTTCATTTTTAACTCTTTTGTTGGGAATTAATTCCAAATCATTTTCACTGCTTGTACTATCAAATTCTGAAAAATTGCTAATTCCATCGTCACTCATTTTTACACAGAACTTTCTTGACTAAAGCAAGATTAATATACCGTAACGCACCAAACGCCACACAAAACATTAGCTAGAAAAATTAAAAATCGAAAAATGGGTCAAAACACTTGAAGGAATGCAAGAAACATAACCAAGCTAAATGACAGATAAAACAGCTGTTTAATTCAATGTATCAATGCGCAGGCCAGCCCAAACAGTATTCAATTAGAGCCGTATATCGAAGTTACCGTTGAGAAACCGTTACATAAATGATCCAAAGGCAGGTTAGAACGCAAATAGGATCGTCTGATAAACCATCACGTCTCGGTTGGAACGCATTTCAATCAATGCACATGAGCGTGATCGTCAGCGGTTTTTCGACGGGTTGGAACAAACCTATTGTCGCTGGGAAAGTGAGGGCAAACTTTATTCGCTATTCTTAATGACAAAATCACGCGGCTTATGGGATTTTTTATACATGAATTAAATTGTCAACCGAATGACATGGAAATTACCACTAGGAGCTAATGATTTGGGAAAATGTGTCTACTTTTATTACGAAAAGATTCTCTCCAATTTTGATGTCTACTATATTTTTTGCGAGCAAAACTGAGAGATATCAGCGTAAAAGACTCCAGTGTCGAGTGCTATACGCTGTGGTTGAAGTTGAATAGCGGAATAGATTGATTTAACGGAAGACATATTATGATTGCAGCGACCGTTGTCCACCTATTGGCTTAATAAGAACTAACTGTAATTTTAAAAGTGAACTGTAACTTCGAGATGGGTGTGCCTAAGATTACAGCAATGTTGTATTTCTTCTTTTTTGTAACTTGTCGAAAGAACGAGGACACAACGTATAGGTGTCGTATAAACTACAGAGAACGAGTTATCAATGACACTTGTAATCTTGTTAATTCACCAGTTATATCGTTACAGTTTCCTTTTAAAACTACTATGAAATTCCATTAACGATTTTTCGTTGAAACGGTCTATTCACTCGAGATTTAAGGAAAATGACATATTTTCGATTAGGGACATAATCTTCCATTCAAGAAAAATTGTACTAACGTCGTGTTCTGGTACTGAGCTCAGTGGCTTTCCGACTAAGAAGTGAGCTGGTGTCAAAGGTAAACGGTCATCAGGCTCACAAGATAAGGGAGAGAGGGGTCTCGAATTGAGCACAGCCTCGATCTGCACCAAAAGTGTATACAAGCATTCAAATGTTGAAGGCGTTTCACCGATTACCCGTTTCAAGTGATGTTTGGTACAGCGCACACCCGTCTCCCACCGCCCACCGAAATGTGCTGAGTTCGGAGGAATGAATTTCCAAGTAATACCATCATTTGACATTTTATCTTATCAAGTTAAGTGTTTTCGTTGTAAAGGATTAAATCATTTTACACAATTTTGTCTAAAGTATCCTAATGCTAATCATAATTTTAATTATAGATCTTTGTTAAGGAATGAACAACACAAAAACAATAAACACAAACAAATACATACACTTGAACACAAGAAAGTCATAACAATGATACTGTTAAGAAATTTGTATTTTTAGATTCCGTAGAGCAAAGTATAGCTATACAACCACAGTCTGGGACTGTGTCTGAGGATTCCTGGGTCGAGAACATTGAGATCGATGACACCAACAACATAGCATTTAAACTGGATACAGGAGCAATGGCAAATGTTATCCCTATTAAGGTATTAAAACAAATAAAATTTAATATGTCAAATTTGCAAAAAACAAATGTTCAACTTAGTTCATATACAAAGCATTCCTTACCAGTACTGGGCCAGCTATATTTAAAGTGTAAAATCAATAAAAGACTAGAAATTTGTTGTTTTATGCTGTAGAAATGGAATGTATTCCAATTTTAGGTCTAAAAGGTTGTTTAGAGCTTGAGCTAATAAAAAAAATACAGGCAATCGATAATAACTTTCAAAGTGATTCAAAGTTAAATAAAATTTTAAATAAGTATGAAAATATTTTCAAAGGTACAGGCTGTTTAGAGAAAGAGTATCATGTAGAACTCAAACAAGACGCTGTACCATCGATTTGCACTGCTAGAAGGGTACCATTAGGCATAGAAGAAAAGCTAAAATATTCTTTAAATATTACAGAAAACAAAAAGCAACAAATTCAAAAATTAACAAGTCAAGATCTTGAACTAAAAACTTTAAGAAGTGTCTTAGAAAATGGCTGGCCCACGAGCATAAAATACTGTCCAGAAATTATAAAATTCTATTTTAAGTTCAAAGAAGAATTATCTTGCATAGAAGATTT
>CAJUYI010001943.1:17332-40068 GCA_910591695.1 Galerucella pusilla
CCTTCTCCTTAAAATATAAAGTTAATGTTGAGAACATAAAGTAATACCTGCCAAATGACATTAAAAAGGATTATTTAGAGAGGTCTGATACCAACTCCAAATGGATCGCCTTAGTAACAAAACAGACGAACAAACAAATGTAGGATTCTGAAAACCGAGAAGAACGACCAATTTTATTTTTTATTAACACTGGACCCGCATAGTCTACCCCAACAACCTCAAATGGTTGCCTTGATTCTAAGCACTCACAAGGCCCATTATAGGTGCAGAAGATTTTACATTATACCTAAAACATCGAATACACTCATGCACAATTCTCCTATCCAATGATCTGCCATTTACTGCCCAAAACTTATTTCGAACATTTGCTAGCAACTGCTGTGGACCACAATGTAATGACAAAAGTGTTCATTTTTCAAAATTTATTTTGTTAAGTGATGCTTCTCTGATAAAATAATAGGATGTTTCTTTTCATACTTGAAATTGGAAGATCCAAGACGACCTCCAACCCTCAAAATACCGATTCCTTCCAAAAAGGGATTCAAGGAAAGAATTTTACTATCATGAGGGACAAACTTTTTTCTTTCAGATTCCTAGTTTCCTTAAAAAAAGGTTTCATTTTGAGAAATTTTTATCATGACATTGAATGAGTTATTTAATTATAAAACACCAAAGGGGGCCTGTTAAGCGACTTTCTTTCGACAGTTTATAGTTATTCTTCCATCTTAACATATAAGAAAACCACTCTTTCCAATTTAAGCAATGAAGAGAAATTATTAATGAATGTACATTCAGTTATTTGTTGAAATGAAAAAGTATTAGACTTGCGCATATCCGGAAGATTATTTGATTTAACAGTAGTGCTGGGCCAGGTTGATTTTTCGCGCATTAAAAACTTTGGACCGAACCACCATAAACTTATATTTTTGATTTCATTTGGTTTGACCCCACGTGTCAAAACATCTGCAGGATTAATGTCGCCAGGAATATGGTTCCAAGGATAGGCCGAAGTAATATCTTGTATTTCTGCAATGCGACTGCCCACAAAAGCTTTTAATATATTTGGCTTTGTCTTTAACCATCCCAGTGCTACCGTCGAATCTGACCATAAGAATTTTGCGTTAAATGATAACTTAAATGATTCAACCACCTGCTCTGCCAACCTTGAAACTACTAAACACCCACAAAGCTCTAATCTGGGCATGGTTATTGTTTTTAGCGTAGTAACTTTTGTTTTAGCGCACAACAATTTTTTGGTTACATTGTCATGTTGATCAATTTATCGGATATAAATACATCTACCATAAGCACGGTTGCTGGAATCCGCTAAACCATGCAGCTCTATCCATTGAGGATTGTCACAAATAACATGTCTAACAATTTCGAGTCTATTTATTGAAGGAAGTTCTTCGCTGAAGATTGCCCAAACTGTATGCAAATGTAATGGAATACCCTCGTCCCAAGAGATTCTCTTCAACTATAACTTTTGCATTAGAATTTCTCCAACAATTTCCCGTTTCGTTACAGGCACGTTATTTCGTTGTTCACTTATTTTATACATTAACTTATCTAAGGACGGGTTCCAAATTAAGCCTGATGTTTTAGAATTTTCATTTTCACTTAGGTTTACTATTTTAGCATTCTCATTGCCATCGGGAATCTGTTTCAAAACCTCAGGACTATTACGCCAATGCATATGCGCCCCGCTCCTTCAACTGACTTACAAACCAGTAAGCAAATCGTCCACATAAAAATCGGACTTTATAATTTCTGAAAACTCTGGCGCCACCTTTCCATTTTCTAATGCAAGCTGATAGAGACAACGGATCGCTAAAAATGACCCGGAAGTAGTACCATAAGTAACCGTCTGAAGTTAATATTTTTCAAGAGTATGAAACATTGCATTTTAAATCGACGTTAGATAGAGTACCATTAAGATCTTTTATGGAAATGTTAGTTTTTTCCACTCTTAGACCCATCGTATCACATAATGCTTTTAAAATGAAGCTCGACTGGGAACCGCTGTCAAGAAGTACTCTAAGAGCATGCAATTTTCCATTTGCGTCTGCTATGTCTATAAATGCCGTGGACAAGAGTACACCATCAACTGGACCACTTGCCGAAAGAGCATGGGTACCAGGATTCTGATTTGTAATTACTGGGTCTGACTGTACATTATTGGCATGAGTAATATTTTCTGAAATTGAGTAATTTTGATTAAAGCCTGAGCTACTTTTGGAATGTGGTAAAGTGTGATGTTTTCTATGACACTTTCTACACAAAGAATTTCTACAGTTTTTGGATATGTGTCCAAAACGCAAGCAATTTAAACACATTCTAAGAGAAATAACCTTCTTGCTCCTTTCCTCATTAGATAACCTGAAAAACTCCGAGCAATTTTGAATGAAATGTGAGCTCTTACATAACTGACAAACAGGGAAATAAGACTGAGCATTAGAACATTTTTTATCGACGTCTGTAGACAAAAAACCCCGAATTACATGTGTCTTACGCTTTTCGATTAGTTTGTCCGTATAGCGCGTATCTGTAGAAATATTATGCTCAAGCGATTCTAGAAATTCTGCTCTCAATTTAGAAAAACTTTAAAGTCTTCAAGCGTTGAAACAATACCTTTACTCGTTTTTAATTTTTCTTATTCAAATTTAGACGATTTGTTCAATTTTTCTAAAGCTAAAGCAATTATTAATACATCCCAATTTTCTGTAGGCTGTCCCAACTGTTTCAAAGCTATTAAGCTTTTTATAAGTGTATCACTCAAAGCTCTAAGTTCAACTGAAGTCTCTTTTTACCTGTTCGATATTAAATAATGCTTTGACATAGTAATCTATTAACAATCGAGGACAATAGGCCAAGATCCGGGAATTTTTTGTAAAAAATGTACAGGAACAAGTATTTTTTACTTTGAATATGTTTAGGGGTGTCCCCCTGAATGTAAATCCAAGTTGGCGTCATGGGGTGGCTTCACTTCAGCCGCCATCTTGAAATCACGTTTTATTAAATATCTCGCGAACCGCACATCGTACGACAAAAATTGTGGAGATTATTATTGTAGATGATAATATTTGCCATCTTTTTTATTGAAAACTTTTTTTGTATAACGCATAGGTTTTAAATTATAGTGCTCCAAACTTTTTTCAATATGATTTTTGCTAAATATTTAATTAATGGTCGATGATAAATTGACAATGGTGATAAATAAATTGTAAAGTATGAAATTTTCTATAAATTCCAGTGGAAACTTTTTCCCGTAGCATTTGTAATTTAGGAGCTGCAGCTTGGTGAAACTGGCTCCTCGTACATTATCAGTGGCAATGTTGCTCGTTGTATCCGAAAACCATTTCATAACGCATAAAATGGCATGAAGTGTTCAAAAAAATGTTAAAACAGCTCTGTACCGAATCAATTAAAATTATGAATAATGTGGAGAACAACTAATAATTTATCGATCTTTATTGTTGCTTAAAACGGTATCATCATATCATATTGTCAATGTAGCAAAAAACAATAGTGCATCACGCTACATCGTAAGAATTGTTATTGTTATTCTTAATATTATTATTATGATTAATTAACGTTATGCCTGTATTATGCTATTTTATATTGTACAGTATTATTTTATATTGTATATGTATTATAATATATTGTAATATTAAGATTGATCTATTTTTTAATAGAAGAATATGAAGGTTGGTATTCAATTTGAATTTTTTATTTTTTTAAATTTAACGTGAATCTGAGTTTTTCGAAAAATCGCTAAGGGGTCGTTCATAAAATACGTCACGCTAAAATTGAGATTATTAGACCCCCTTCCCATGCTGTGTCACACTTTCTGTTACCCCCCTATCAATATTACGCCACAAAATCAAAATACCCCCCTACTAAAAAAAAATTGATTGAATGTACATACATTTATGAGATTAAAAATCTGTATAATTTACTAATACGAAATGAGTGACTTCTATCATGACAAACATTAAAAAAAAATTATTGAGAGTAAAATTTTTTGGAGTCGCGAACGTCACGTTGCCTTTCGATCCGCGGTGCCCCCTTGTCACATCTTGTCACACTCACCAAGACCACTCCACCCCCCTTGTGTGCGAACGTATTTTATAAACGACCCCTAACCCGTTTCAATTGTTGCAAATTTTGTAAAATACTGTGTATATTTCTCTACACTTTACACTTATTCATGAATAAGCGTTTGATATTTCTCCGATCTCTCTTTGTATATAGTTAATTGGATGATATTGAATTGAATGAGTGGACTGTACACATTGACTTGATGAGAATGTATTTCATACTTGTTAGATCATTTTACAAATTGTGACTGTCAAAGTGACATCTCGAACTACAAACTTGATCTACCGTGATATATAAAAATTAACATAAATAACTTTTTAAACATAGCCCCCACCTTGAAGGGCACCTTCAAAATTATTATAAGTCTTAACATTATATTGAACAGGATTATAAATCTAGTTCCTAAATACTATTAATGTTTACTGTTCAGAAATTGGAAGTGGACATAAATCTCGCACAGAACGCTTAACTGTTCCTTGATTAGTTTTCACTTCTGCCACCCTAGTAATATTGTCTTTACCAGTAAATAACTTAATCACTCTTCCAATGTGCCACCTAAATGACGGCACGTGGGAGTTCTTGATAATAATTAAATCACCCACTTTAATAGGTGTAGGATTCTCCTTCCACTTGTATCGATGCTGTAGCTGAGTAACGTATTCCTTGGAGAATCTGTTCCAGAATTGTTGCTGTAATTGCAGAACAAATTGTTGTCTAGATAGTCGATTTGGAGGAGTATCCTGGACATCTAGATCGGGAGGTGCAGCAATTGATCGCCCGAGTAAAAAATGGGGAGGATATAGCGGAGTAAGGTCAGATGGATCACTAGACATTGCAAATAGTGGCCTTGAATTTAGTATTCCTTCAATCTGAATTAGGAGAGTATTAAACTCTTCATACGTGATAATAGCATCTTTTAAAACTCTTTTGAAATGATATTTCATGCTTTTGACTGATGCCTCCCATAAGCCACCGAAATTTGGACTGTAGGGAGGTATAAAGTGCCATATAAAACCGGTTGTTGAAGCAAAGTCACTAACGGTTTTTTGATTACGGTATAAAAATTGACCTAATTCTTTAAGCTCGTTATAGGCTCCTATGAAGGTTGTACCGTTGTCTGAATATATGTGAGATGGCATGCCTCTCCGAGAGGTAAATCGACGTAAACCTGCAATAAACTGTTCACTTGTTAAATTACTGATTAACTCTAGATGTAATGATTTTGTGGAAAAGCAGACAAAAATACAAACATAGGCCTTAGTTACTTGTCTGCCTCTACCTTTTCTATCAGCGATACTGAATGGACCAGCGTAATCGATTCCAGTATGTTGGAATGGATATGAAGGAGAAACTCTAGCATCGGGGAGATTTGCCATTGGTGCCACGCAAACATTGGGCCTTGCCTTGAAACAAGGTAAACATTCTCGTATGACCTGTTTTGCCAAAGTTTTTGCTCCAATAATCCAATAAATTTGACGCACAGCTGACAATAAACATTGGTTACCAGCATGAAGAAGAGCTTCATGTTTTTGGACAAAAATGAGCTTTGACATTGTATGTTTTGAATCTAACAAAATAGGATGTTTGACATTATAATTGAGGGAAGTAAAGCGCAATCTACCACCTACTCTTAAAACATTGTCTTTATCAAGAAATGGATGCAAGGATGATAGTTTATGGTTTTTCGGTAGATGTCCAGTGGTCTGGAGCATTTTTATTTCCCATTCAAAGCATTTAGATTGTGCAAGTTTAATGAGTTTTGCTTGAGAGATATTGAGTTCATATGCATTAAGATGCTGTGTATTAATAAGTTTGCCTTGAAGTTTTTGTTCTAAATTTTCAGCAAACCTAAGTACATAAGCAATTACTCTAACTAATTTATTTAAACTAGAGTATTTTGCAAATAATGGATGTGATAAGTGAATAGGTTTATTTTTGCATAGCAATATTTGAGATTTGCTCCTGATTTCAGGTAGATCAGTATTTGAAGGAGGCGAACTTATTGACCAAGACTCAATGGTCTGGCATAAAAATTCGGGTCCCTTCCACCACATTTGTGAATTGAGAAGAGCTGCGGGTAGAATACCTCGCGAAGCTAAATCGGCTGGATTGTGTTGACTAGGAACATAATGCCAATTGCTTATATTAGTAAGCTCCTGAATTTTCATTATTCTGTTGGCCACAAATTGCTGGAGTTGTACTGGTTCTAAAAAGAGCCAGGCTATTACAATCTGAGAATCACTCCAGTATATTGTTGGCACTGAGCTAGACAACGCAATATGTACTTGATTAGATAATTGAGCTCCCAGTAAAGCAGCACAGAGCTCTAATCTTGGTATTGTAGTGGGTTTAATGGGTGAAACTTTGGATTTTGAGCATAGAAGATGAGATTGAAATTTATTTAAATTGAAATTGAAGCTACGTATATATACACATGTTGCATATGCATTTTGAGATGCATCTGAGAAACAATGCAATTCCGATATTTTATAGTCCAATGGAATAGTGTTTCTAGGAATGTTTAGATTATTAAGATTGTGTAACTGAGTAGAATATTCTTTCCAATATAGATAGAGGTCGTTGGGAATAGGATCGTCCCATCCTATGTTTCTAGCCCATAATTTTTGTATAATAATCTTACATAGTATAATGGTTGCACTAAGTAGACCTAATGGGTCATATATTCTAGAAATGTATCCAAGAATTGATCTTTTGGTTACATTGTGAAGTTCGACTGGTGCAATGGTATATGATAACATGTCAGACTGACTTACCCATTGGATTCCTAATGTTTTGGTTGACTCGTTCTCTCCTAGATGGAGAACGTAATTGGCAATGTGTTCATCAGGAATTTTAGTAAGAAGCTCTGGGGAATTTGAAATCCATTTTCTAAGTTGAAAATGGCCAGACTTGAGTATGGATGGAATTTCATGGCATAGATTTTCTAAAGATTGCAAATTGTTAGACCCAGTTATTAGGTCATCAACATAAAAATCATTGGTAATTGTCTGTGATGCTAAGGGATATTGTTGAGAATTATCATCTGCTAATTGATTAATGCAACGGATTGCAAGATATGGTGCTGCAGTGATGCCATAAGTGACAGTATTCAGTTGGAAAATAGATAAATCCGTTTGAGGGTTATCGCGCCATATGATTCGGTGAAATGGATGATGATCCTTATGTATTAAAATGTGTCTGTACATTTTGCTTACGTCTGCAGACACTACATAAATGTATTGTCTAAATCTTAATAATATATGAAAAATGTTATTTTGAATTTTTGGACCTGTATATTGCAGGTCATTAAGAGACCACCCTGTGGTGGTTTTGCAGCTTCCATCGAACACTACTCTCAATTGTGTGGTAATACTCGATTCTTTATAGATACTATGATGGGGCAAGTAATAATTAACGTTATCGTTAAACTTACTTTTTTCAATTTCATGCAAATGATTCAGTTCTCGATATTCATCAATAAATTGTTGATACAACACTTTCAATTCTGGTTTTTGACTGAGTTTTTTCTCTAATGAATAAAATCGCTTGATTGCTGTATCAAATGAATTTCCAAGAAGTGTTGGAGAATATTTGAAAGGTAGTTTTACAATAAACTGACCATTGGAAGCTCTACTTGTGTCCTTTAAAAATAATTGTTCGCATTCAGTGTCATCTTGTGATTTAAAATTAACATTAGGGATTTCCTCTAGCTCCCAAAACTTTTTTAATTGTTCGTCTTCTCTGTGATGATCGATAGAAAAATGGAAAATAGAATTGTTATAATTCGCTTTATGGATTGGTGCTAGTCCAGAAATAATCCATCCTAGCTTGGTGTTTTGGATAATTGGTAGATTTTTACCTAACCTTATTTGACCTTGAGATAATAGATTCCAAAATTCCCCCGCACCTATGAGCATGTCAATACTAGTGGGCTCATAAAACTGGGGATCCGATAATTTAATATCCTCTGGAATATTCCATGGGGAATAATGTACAAGTTGAGACGGTACTTTATTACTTATATTGGGAACTTCCAAACAATTCAATGTTGTGGAATAGTCAATACTTTTTGAAAATATCGTTATAGAACATCTTTTAGTAATAATACTTTCTGTTTGATTTATACCAATAATAGGGGTATAGGTATTGGTTAATGGAATATTCAATTTTGTACAAAATTCTTGAGTTACTAGATTTGATTGAGCGCCATTATCTAAAATTGCTCTGGCAGTATGAAAATTGTTCTGGCTGTCTTTAACTTGGAAAGTTACAGTGGATAGTAAAACTTGTGTAGCATTAGAATTTTTAACTAATAAATTTGTTTCAGAATCAACTTGTGTATTAATATTGGCAGGATTGTCTTTGTGTAACAGTGTACTCTGTGTTTCTGCGAACATTTTTTGCAGTGACCCAAGCGACACTGTTCACTATTATGATTTGTTCTTAAGCAATTCATGCATAGCTTTAAAGTTTTAACCTTTTCCAATCTCTCTACAACCGATAATTTCAAAAACTTGTCACATGAATAAATTGTATGTTCACATTTACAAAAGTTGCATTTTAACGAATTAATTGCAAGATTGAACTTAATAGAGCTTTTATAATTGTTAAATCGTTTTTGATTGTTGTGAGTGTTGGAGAACCCATAATCACGTGACCCACATGGTTGTGATTGATTCTGCTGCCAATTCTCCAGTGCATCAGCTTTTTTATTCAAAAACTCAAGTAGCTCCTTCAATGTGGGTAATTCCAAAAAAGGTTCAAATTCCTCCCATTTCTTTTGCAAGCTAAAATCTAATTTAGATGTAATTAAATAGATTAAATAAATGTCTGAGCTTTCTGAAGCAGATAACTTCAAGTTTTTCAAAGCTGCTAAATGTGTTGAGGTTTCATCAATCAATTTTCTGTATGCTTGAGCTGATTCTTTTTTGATAGATTCTGTATGAAAAATAGCCTTTATATGTATGATTATTTGCCAAAATACGTTTTTTATCGAACCTTTTACACAAGGTTTCCCATGCTATATCATACTGATCCTCCACAAAATCAATTCCACCTATTATTTGTTTTGCATAACCATCTAAAGAAGTGCGTAAGAAGTTGTACTTATTTGCCTTGTTTATTGCAGTATTATTGTGAACAATAGACAAATAATTGGTTTTAAAATTAAGCCAACTCTCATAGTCACCTTTAAATGTCGGCAATTTTATTTTTGGAAGGAAGCTTGTTTGAAATGTATCATTGTTACTAATATTGCTAATTTTATTAGTAATAATTGGCGTATTAACTTGCACATAGTGTTTTAAAACACCCATTACTTGAAAAAAGTCGTTATCAAACTGGCTACGTATTGTGAAATGTTCCTCTAAATCATCGTCAGCACATTTTTGTTCTACATCTTTCTGTATTTGATCAAATCCATCATGTAGCCCTTTAAAACTTTCAATTCTAAATTCTACATCTGAAATAGTTGGAGTATCGCTCTCTAAACAACTTGTGAATAGCTTTAAATTGTCCAAACGTACTTTAATTGAATCTCTACGCCGTATTGAATGTTTTAAAGTCATTATAATCGATTTTTGTTAATAATAAATAAAATAGAAATCGTTAAAAATAGAAAACATGCATGGATTGCAGCTAAATTTTCAGAATTGTAACCTTATGTGATATTTAAAGTAGCATAAAGATTTGACTACTCTTGAATAGTAAATAAAATCAAAAGTTTCACTTAATTGACTCACTATTTGCAATTGCTATGAATAATAGATTTTGTGATTGACAGATAGGAGAAAAAAATAGTTTGAAACGATCTAACCTCCAAGTCTCTCCTAATTGTGAAGAGAACACGTGAACTTGGGGCCAATTATGTCGGCCAGTGTAATCTTCGGATTGGAAATAGCAATTCTACGACTACCTTGAATTGGGTTTCTTTACGATACGGCAGTTACTCTTGGCTTCACTGACGATCTTGTCTTTTGCTCAAATTGTGTTTGACTTGAATTGGATACTGTTTTTTCTTGGATCCGGCTCGATATGGATCAAAATTATGTATATAGTTAATTGGATGATATTGAATTGAATGAGTGGACTGTACACATTGACTTGATGAGAATTTATTTCATACTTGTTAGATCATTTTACAAATTGTGACTGTCAAAGTGACATCTCGAACTACAAACTTGATCTACCGTGATATATAAAAATTAACATAAATAACTTTTTAAACACTCTTTGATATTTATAAACTCAATATCTGCAATATCCCTAATGTTTTCAGTTGAAAACGGCAAAATGAATTTTGAAAAAATTGTAAGTTTTTTTTTATACCACGTCTTTTAAGTTTGAGATCATCGGTAGACATTTTGTACTTTAAATTATGTTTGACTTTACAGAAGTGGTAATATAAGTATTTCAAGTAATATTTTACACAAGCTTGATACACTCTGATACAAATCAAAACAGTAATCAATTAAAGATCTTAGGTGGGAATAAAAAAAAGGATACTCAACTTCTTAGCGGACTTTACCGCGTACGTATTTCTATTGTAGATGGAGTAGAACTTCAGTGATAGCGATCGTCGAAACCAAGCACCAAACCAGGCAGGCAGACAGCGACAAATTGCGTAATATTGTTACACTTTTATGGGATAATAGCTGTATTTTTCACAATACACTGGTTAATATCCGGCTCTCGAAGGACCATTATGTTATTAATTTAACTTAATAAGTAATGCAAATCAGTAATATTAACATTTTTTTTAAATAAAATTATACTCAACGACCTTTACATTTCGTGTCAAAAATACTGTCAATTATAATAAACCTTTTTTTTAACAAAACAAAAAATAAATAGATTTCGCGCGATGGTCCGAGTGCAACCAGACCAGGTCCGCTAGATAACACAAACGCATTGCTATTTTGACACCGCACGGGCGCAAAAGTCTTTGAGGCGTTAACATACCTCCCAACTCTATTAGCAAAATGACTAGTCGTCGGAAATATTAACTTACCTAGAAGTGGAATGTTGTCCCCTTTCAAAGGTAGCTGCCATGCTACATACTGTATTTGCATAAAATGACACAGAAGACCAACGTAACATAAAATCACTCTTTCTTTATCTACTGGTGATAACGCTAGTGTTGCCAGAGTTAAAATAACGCATACTGAAAAATAAAGGTTTCAATCATAAATTGCAATTTTCAAATAATTCTTATAAAACATAACACAAATAATTGAAAAATTAATAATAAATATGGTTTTAAATGCGAGTATTCTGGGGGATCCTAGTTTTTTTTCCTACCAATTCGCAAACAGCGGCATAGTGTGGACGCGCCTTAATAATATGTTCAAAGCTTAGTTATTTCCAGCACCAAAAAAGAAAATTTGGTAGATATGTTGAAAAAGCTGTATTCCAGCAAGACTATAATTGTAAAAATGTTTTCAATTTCACAGTATATTGAAAAATCATCTCGTTATTGTCAATTTGCAATTTTTCTATTAGATATATCTACAGTGTGGAACAGCTAA
This sequence comes from Galerucella pusilla, assembly GCA_910591695.1. Taxonomy (NCBI): domain Eukaryota; kingdom Metazoa; phylum Arthropoda; class Insecta; order Coleoptera; family Chrysomelidae; genus Galerucella; species Galerucella pusilla. Next base: position 28,960 of record CAJUYI010001943.1, read on the forward strand.
ATGGAATAAATTCGATAACGAATAAATAAAGGCGAGTTGGGAAAAACGTTTGCAAACGTCACTGTAATTATCGTAATGTCATGTCATAATTTTGAATAAATTCCGATTTTTTGGGAAAATATTTCCATCCAATAGACAATAAACGTACATATAGGAACACTTCGATAAAAAGCTGTTGGTCAACTTCTGACGACAAGTAAATATATTGGGAAAACCTAATATTCTTAGATCATCACAAATTATGTATATTTTCTTGTAGAATCATCAAAGCCTCACAATTATTCATAATAATGTGAAAGTATTACTTACCAATACTAGGAATTACCATACTAGCAGCATGACTGCCAGCCAATCTTTTTATTGTTAAATTCAGGTCAATAGAGGGATAAGTATTATTGGGACAACATGGATAAACTCCCTTATGTTTCACCGTAGAATGACCCAAGATCTCCCATTCTCCATTTGGGATTAATTCATTAGTATTCAAAACACTTTTATCTATTATCATATCGATCTCTTCTCCCTAACAATAAAATAATATATATTAGCAATATTTGACTCGGTATCTACTTATTTATCTCCACCCTTCCAATCTTACCAAAAAGAAAAAAAAATCATGGATATTTCCAATAAATCAGAAAATCATATATATTTTTTTTATTGGTGAACCATTACACCTATTTAAAGCACGCCTCAGCGTGTTCAAATCCAACTTTAAAAAACCCGCGTGTTTTAAAGTTACCGTGGCAACATCAACAACTCGAGAAACGAAGTCTACATTTATTTATTATTATTGATCTGACAGGAGTAGTTCGTAACGTCAAAACTTTCATTTGAACAATATTTAAAAATTTCAAATTTATAAGTTAAAATGGAAAGAAAATCTTAGGAAATGGTATTTAAATTAATACTATTGACATTCACAGAACTCAATAAGTGTGAACTTCCATCAAAATACAAGTTAGTTTATGTTTTTCTCATTTCCATGACAACGGAAGGTATACATCACGAATTCAAACATTTGACATTTAGTTCTAATTTCCATCTATGATTTCCATTTCTTGTTGTAGTAGTTATAGAACAGTATTTATAATTCCAAAGTGCACCAATGAAAAAAATAGCGTATAATAAGTATTCGTGGATAACTGGTCTTCAAAACACTTGCTCTATTTCGAGCACTCCGGCTTCGCCGTCGGGCTCGAAAAATCGCGCGTGTTTTAAAGACCTTAATATCCACAATACTTTAATACACTAGTTTTTCTCTTATTAAGAAATCAACAGATGCACTTTAAATCATCCAATAATAATCAGATTGGTATAATCTTGAAAATAATACCCATAAAATCTCTTCAATACTCGATATACTCAGTCCATTGGTCCTCTGATAAATTTATTCTATATTTTTTATGAGATTCTGGAAGCTCAGCGAAATACATTGCTACTATGGTATCGACGTAGAGCACCTTCCAGAAAATATTTTTTTTGAGATAGTAGACGCTGAGAGCCAGATATAAATATGGAATATAAACCTTCTTTAATTATCTGAATTTAGCTATGGACAAAACACTTAGGTGCACAGGTGAATTGTCTGGATGGAACAAAAATTTTTCAGCTAAGCCCGCTCTCAACAATAACTTTTTATGGATGCATGCAGGATGGTGAACGAGTGTGGGTTGACGTTGTTCTATGTACGGCAATTTTGCTTGTTATGTATGTAATGTGTTCCTTATCCTCTACTTAGTTCCTCAGAAAAGTCACCGATACTATTAGTTCCTTCAGACCTAATTTTGCTTGTTAACATAAACATCCATCCAAAAATTCACGTTGTTATTAAATATCATTTTTTGGTAGAAATGCTCATTGAAACCAAAAACAACTTGGTCACTAGACTTCATAATGGCTCCTTTAGCTCTGATACTTCGAAGCAGCCATGCTTTATGGTATATACCAATTGCAAGAAAAGAGTCAAGAGTAGTGTTTATTCCTACACCAGGAAAAGAAACGGATACCCAGGCTAAATCCTACCGAAATAGTTTTACGAAAAATGTATTTGCTTAAGCTCAAGATCATACCTCTACATATTCTACAATGGACTTATCAAGCAGGGAAATCAGGAGAAGCTGCCCTGCATAATTTGGTCTCAAATCTCGAAAGTAGTCGGATTCATAAACAAGCAGCCTTTTCAGCATTGTGTAGTTGTAATGGTTGTATTATATCCTCTCCAAAGTGCTCCGTCCGAGTCCTAAGTTCTCGCAGAAGAAGAGTATTTGTCCATTTTATGATGTTTCCTCAGGGTGCAGTGTCTAGTCGGTAACTGTCTTCAAATGTCTTTTATTCAGTTTCATCAATACCCTGGTTGAGAGCTCCTTGTCTAGCTTGTTCAGTGAACTCTTTGTATGGAGGTGCCCTTGTATCGACCTCCATTTGAGTTGGTGTTTCCTATTTATCCAGCTCCTGATTTCCCCTCTGATGCAATCTTTTGTGATTCCACACAACGGTTCCATATCCATGAAATCTTCTTCAGCTTTATCTACATGGTCTGCCATTTCATTTCCTGGAATCTCCTTATGTGCCAGCACCCATTTTAGAGACACTGTGTTGTCTCTTGCCATCTCTGCTTGCCATCCTGTTAAGGCATTCTCTACAGTTTTTCATCCGTCTGGACCTGGGTGTTGTATCACTGATACCTGTAAGCAGACTCTGGCTGTCAGTGAATATTTTAATTTTTTTTCCGGTATAACCCCTTCTGATTCTTTCATCAATACAGGATATCCTTAATAGCGGCAATCGTCTCTGCTTAAAACACATTCCTAATTGGACCAATGCTAAATAACATTCTTATTTTAGGTCCTTTTATACTAGCCTCATCATTATTCAAAGTAATATTTGGTTGGATAATTTCATTTCAGATTTACATATTTTATATTTAACGCATGATAATATCTGAGGAAATGAAAAATGGGTCAACTGAAAATACACTCATTGAAGATGGATTTCAATGTTTTTTATAGAGTGTGAAGAAATGAATGTTATTTCTATTACTATGCAATTTATGTTTAGATGATCGTTTAAATTAAAAGCAGTGTTTATTTCGGAAAAAAATAAATACGGATTCACAATGATGCATTCAATCGATTTATTTTCTTCCTTCAATTCACTGTCTTATAAACGCAAACTTGCAAATGAATGGTGCTAAACTGAAGTTTCGACAACTCAACCACCATCATCTGGCTCTATTCCATTCATTTGACAATATATTAGTTCTTATAGCCATGAAATTATTTCAAAATGTTACCTTATGCATCCAAGATCCAAAACGCAGTTTGCAATCCTGTTTATCAAAAGGGAATTTTGACAAATCAGGTACGCATAAAACATCTATATGGATAGGTGGTACACAAATAACGAGTCCGTTGTAATTAATTAAACATCTTGTGGTGGTTATTAATTCTGGATCTTCCCCTTGATTTGCTCTGAATAATAAAGGAACGAATACAAACTTCAAAATAATCAAGTTTTTAAGGCCAGTGCAACATTAAGTAATAGAGAATGCATGTTAGTTCCTATTAATTAGGTATAATGAAATGCAGGGATCGGATAGACTGCCCTTGCTTCGCACATTATGACACAATGTAGCGGAGGGAGGTCTAACATTGTCTCCAGCGCCGCTGTAGCAGTAGTCCTTATTGTCCCTGTAATGCCAATGCATGCAAGTCTTAGGACCAGTTATACTAGTTCACTAGTTATACTAGTTCTAGGAGATGTCTCCTATAGTGACCTGTCCACCTTCCTGAGAGGGACAGGATGGACGATGACCTAGGAGGACACTCACCCTCCCTACTCTACAGAATCAGATATACTAGTTCTCCAGCAATTTATAGTTAGACCGGGAGGTAGCGTTGCAAATGCAAAAGTCATAGTGAGCCGGATACATCGATTTTTTTTTCCATTTTGGGAGCCGTTCAGATGCCGGGAGCACTGCAGCCTATTGGCTTATTGTACTCTGCTCCCATATTTAGTCCACCCATCCAGTTATCCCCGTACCTTCGAGTAGACGGTATAGGTCCATTGGATGTGTGCCACATTCAGGTGGCACATTGGCCTCTCCGAAGATTGCCCGTCTCCTCGAGTGCAGTGCCTCACAGTCAGACAAGATATGGGTCACGGATGCATCGATAGTTGATCTTATATGACTAACAAGTGAACCGACCGTCAGCTGCTCAAGTAGCGGTGGGTGCGAGTGTGGGAGGCTGCGAAAGAGGTGAGGAAAATAAATAAATAATTGAGTGATAGTATGCTGGCTGAAACTTTTCTCATAAATGATTGACGTCATACTGAACAAGAAAAAAATCTTCAGCTGCATCGTAGAGGGGGGATTTTGCGTCAGCTGCTCGCATAAAATTGGTAAAAAAAACCTGAAATAAAGTCATATTACGCCATATGTAGCGGTGGGAAAACCGTCAGCTAACCCAGTCGAGATTTAAAATTTCGGAGCATTGTTATTATGCTGTTTCCTTTTAAACACATATTTCGAGATATATTCTGGCCTTGCTCGAATCCATTACACGACCTTCAGGCTCCTAAGACTAGGGGAGGGGCTAGTTAATCTAGTAGAGGACTACCTGACGGGGCGCGCGATAGTGGACACTAGGGGGAGAAGGTATGGGACGGAGATTGGAGTGCACTAGGGCTCGGTTCTGGGACCAGGGCTTTGGAAGTGTGTGTTTGATAAAGTTTGTGGGATAGCAAGTGAAGAGGGATGTGAGATTACAGTGTATGCGGACGATGTCTGTCTGGTATGTACGGCAAAGGGAGAGGTGGTGAAGGGAAAGAAAATTCGGATGGAGGAAGCGGTGAAATATCTGGGGGTGTGATTGGATAGCAAATTATCCTTCAAAACCCATATATTGAAGGCTGCACAGAAGGCAAAAGTAAGGGCAGCGTGACTGGGAAGATTGATGGGTAATGTGAAAGGACCGGGAGAATGGAAGAGAAGAATAATTGGTAGGACGGTAGAGCAGAGTATGCTGTATGGCGCGGAAGTATGGGGTGAGAAAGCAGGGGTGAGTGCGAGGGTTAGACCACTCCTGCGGGTGCAGAGAGAAATACTTCTGAGGGTGGTGTAGGCGTACAGGACAGTGGGTGGACTGGCAGCAGCAGTGCTGTCACGGTCCTATCCATTGGACTTGATGGCTAGAGCCAGACAGAAACGCTGGAGGGGTGCGAGCAGAGAGGAAGTACAGGAATAGATGGATGAGGAAATGGAGAAAAGGTGGGATGAGTATGAGGGCGCGCTAAAAGGAGCGATTAGGAGCAGGAGAAATTGGGTGGACCGGAAATTTGGAGAGGTGAACTACTTCTTGACGCAGGTGCTCACAGGGCAAGGGTCGAGAGTAGGTTACCTCCACAAGATTGGGAAAAGAGAAACTGGAGTGTGCGAGAGATGTGAAGTGGAGGATGATGTGGGACATGTGTTTAGATGTTGGAAGAATGAGGAAGTTTTGAAGAAGTTGGAGAATAAACTGGGAGAGGCGGTGTATTGGGAAAATATGGTGGAGATTATGTTGAGGGGCGAGGAGGAATGGATGGAGATAAGCGGCGTAGTAGAGAGCACGATGAGGGAAAGAGAAGGACTCGCTATGGCATGAGAAAGGTATGAGTGATAAAAGAAAGAGGATGAAGGAGAGAGGGGAGTAACGGCGAGTTTGAGGTGGGTTTGGTTAGTAGGCATCTCCGTGGGGATGAGTCCAACACTGTCTGGGTACTGGTTAAGGACCCTACTACTAAATGTGCTGGTATACCCACTCAGGGCTTTAATTGCTGCCTGACTGTCGGAGTATATGGTTATGCGTCGATGCACATAACCTCTGTCTAGGTTTACCTGCGCACATTCCAAGATAGCATATGTCGGCCTAATAAGCAGATACACCATCACCCAATGGTACACAAACTTGTGTTCTTGGGTTCCTGGAGTAAATTCCAGCCCCTGCTCTATCACCGGAGCATGAGCCATCTGTGTACCAGACGGTCCCATTAGGCTGTGTATTCCTCTCTTTTTCCCAGGACTCTCTGTCCCGTATCATGGCCCTGTATGGGGTAGCGAAGTAGTACTTACGCAGGCATTCATCAGCCGCTCGAGCCAGAACTGGAATATCTTCCAGGAGCCGGAGCTTCTTGACGTGCCTGCATTCTTACCCTCTTCGCACGTATCCCAGCCGTTTCAAGCGTAGGAAAGCCCTCCCCGCCTCAGCCTCGATCACATGGTGGAGAGGCCGAAGACCAAGGATCACCTCCATCGCAACAGTTGGTGTAGTCCTCATGCAGCCAGTTGCCCCCAGACTGACCAACCCCTTTGAAGGCGTGTCAGTTGCGATCTAGCCGTGACCAAGGTTACCCTCAGCCACCAGACCAGAGCCGCATATGTGAGCATAGGCAGCATAATCACTCTATAGAACCATATGATCGTTTTGGGGGTCAGTCCCCACCTCGGACCAATGGCTCTACTACAGGCCCAATACGTGTTTGTCACCTTGCTTAGGCGACTATCAAGATGAGCCTTCCACGTCAGTGATTCATCAAGGACCACTCCTAGATACTTCACTTGTTCAACCACCGGCAGTGGTACTCCATCAAGATTTAGACCCTCAGGTCTGGTTAAGGACCCAGTCGAACATAAGTTTCCCATCTCGGCCAAAAAAAAAGCCTCTTCTCCTGAAATTTCAAAGTAGCATTTGTCGTACAGTCGTACAATTTGAACAATTTTTGCTCAATGTAGAGACCCCCGGAAATGAGTTGCGAGAACAATTCATTAAAGAATGTTCTGAAGACTCAGAACGATTTGAAAAGGCGATAAAAAGGAACAAAATTTCGACCTTTGTGGATGCAGTACCAAAAAAAAAGTAGCTATTTATGGCAAATTGGTGGAAGTTCGCATGCAACGCGACTGCGCAGTTGCTTTTACTTTCTCAGGAGCAAGCGTTGAACATTGATAAAATTTTGTCGTATCCATCAACACCAGTTCCCTTAGCTATGCGACGTACTGATTTATGATGGTTTTTTTATGCTCCATGCATTGGAAGACGTTCCATCCACATTTGGGAACATCTCAAAAAAACTTATCCAAATGTTCACGAAAAATAATGAGCGCACTATTATAATCGCATTCGATCGCTATTTTCCGCCATCGATAAAAGATATCGAGCATTTGTTAAGAGACAGGGTGAGAGGTGATAAATGGACCCGATCAAGTATGCCCAGCTAATTTTGCGAATGAATTGAAAAATATGCATTTCAAAGCAGCCTTGGTCAAATTTCTTTGTGGGGATTGGAAAATAATTATATGGCTAGCTACGTAGGCAATAAGACGATTTATATCAACTACGAGTTTTGTTATAAATATGAAGTCCAAAATATTGAAGTAATACGAACCATTGATCACAATTTATCTTATCCAGCTCACGAAGAAGCTGATACTCAGACACGCATATTTTTATAATAATGCTCGGCAAAATGAATGCAATTCACAACGATTGTAAAATATAACAATGCACATTGGTTCCGGGTATTCCCAAGGATTCATTAACATCACCTAATTGTATTTGAGAACCGATTCTACTCTGCATTGACAGATTTCCCTGTTATTTCAATCCTGCATTTTACAGGAAAGGAAAAAAAGCCTTTACAATTGTCGTGAGGAGGCATATATAAAGGCTTTGGGGATAATAAATATTTCCAGTTGTGAATTAGACGAGGTATCCATAACTATTGAAAATTTTGCTTGTCGCCTGTACAAATTCAAAACGATACGTGATGTCAACGCTACACGAGTTGCTACGTTCATTAATAATTACCAAGTTGATGGAAAAAACGATATACTCAAGTGGAAAAGCCGTATCGACGGGGCGATCTTCCCACCATCTAAATCGGAACTACGCCAGCATATACTGCGCACCTTTGGAGCCATGCTCAACTTCGAGACCCTTATCAGTACACCAGTACCCACCAGTACAACGGATAGCAGCGAAAATAGTGGCGGTATGTAATTTTTATGATTAACATGCTCATTTCCAGATGATGTTGAAGAGAATCGAGCTCAAGAACATGATCAAGACGAAGAGAACGATTTCCTGCAGGACAGTTTGGATGACGATTCGTCAGTGAGCCATTCCGATAGCGATACCATCGACAACGAATAACTTCTGCAAATTTCGAGTTTTCTATTTGGATTTTTGAATTTTATATCACCCTCCATTTTATTTTATGTCAATTTTATTTTACAATTATATGATGTCAAATTTTTGGATATTATTTCATATTATGCATTTTGTTAAAAATAAAACAAGACAAACGTATATCATGAAAGATTCTATGCATTGCTTGAATAATCTGCACATTCACTGTGTCAGCTGACGATCTTTCCACCGCTATACACGCAGCTGATTGTTGTTTTCATACTTTCGATTATTGAAACAATCACGGAGCTCAATTTCATCCGGCGTACTATAACTTTATTTTGCGTGTTTTTCTTACAAGTTCACGCGAGTAGCTGATGCATAATCCCCCTCCACGATGCAGCTGACGATATTTTCTCAGCTCATAGATAATAACTATTCATGAAAAAAATTCCAGCCGGCGTACTATTAATTAATTTTTTCGAGGTCTATACGAAAAGATCAGCAAGCAAGCAATCGGCGTTAAATCACTACCCAAAATGCAACGCTACCTCCCGGACTAAGTGTTTTTCGTGTCATATTGACATTCTGTTTTGTTGCCATTTTAATAGTTATTTACGTACCTAGTTATGAAAAGTGCTATATTGTTCGACAAAACGAGCGCTAGCAAGTTTTGCCAATTACGCGTGTTGAACAATGTCGCTCTCTTCATAACGTGTTTACGTACAACGTATTATCTAATTCCGCGCTTTTATAATATTTAATAAAATCTTCAATTACAATGGTAATATTAAAGTGGATTCAAATGGTGTTAGAAGTATTGTTACTATGAAGTATTCTCCCAGAAAATTGATTTACTTTGAATAACTGTGTCCTTAATATTGTTGTTTCCAATGTTTATAAATCTTAAAACACTATTAAATTGAAATAATGGGGTAATTATCAGTTTAAATAATGAAATAATTGTTAGTTTTGATAGTACCTAATTAATAAATTATTCTTTGAAACTTAAACAGTTACGTAAAGTTTTCACATAACTACATATATTATCATAACTGATATATGAAGGTTATGAAAAATGTGACGGTACCTAACGTCAAGGAGTGACTTAAGCTGTCACATTTGATAGCAGAATTAGATAATTGTTATTTACGTAACTGAAAGAGCGATATTGTTCAACATGCGTAATATTTGCCAAAACGAGCGCTAGCAAGTTTTGCCAATTACGCGAGTTGAACAATGTCGCTCTCTTCATAACGTGTTTACGTACAACGTTTTATCTAATTCCGCGCTTTTATATTATTCAATAAAATCTTTAATTACAATGGTAATATTAAAGTGGATTCAAATGGTGCTAGAAGTATTGTTACTATAAAGTATTCACCCAGACAATTGACTTTCTTTAAATAACTGTCCTTAATAATGTTGTTTTCAATGTTTATGAATCTTAAAATACTATTGAATTAAAATAATGGGGTAATTGTCAATTTAAATGATGTAATAATTGTCAGTTTTGACAGTACCTAATTAATAAATCATTCTTTGAAACTTGAACGTAAAGTTTTTACATAATTACTTTTCATAACTGTTTTATGAAGGTTATGAAAAATGTGACGTTACCTAACGTCAAGGAGTGACAGTGTCACATTTGATAGCGGAATTAGATGAATATAATTATAATCATTTCATTTACTCACAGGTTATAAAGCGATAAATCTGGAGTCCATATTTCGTAGTTATATAAATGAATATTTTGAATGTTCTCGTGTTCACTTGGTTTCCAAGTCAAGTGTTGGTCTTTCCAGTTCTAAAAAATAATAATTCAGGGGAATGGTTTAATGAAATATACCACAAATACTTACCAACGACAACCATGCATCTATACTGAGAGTACCCGTCAATATTTCCTTAAAATAATAATAACGATAACAAAGTTAGTATAACAGTAACAATTAAATATTTTAAATAAAAGTATACGTTTTTAACAGGTTTCACACCTTTTTACCCCCACAACATCTCTAATCACGTATTTATTTATTTTTTTGTTCCAATATAAGTCAATCTACCATTTCCAATTTCACAACTGTTTTTGCCAAAGTGCATGTTGCATGTGTGGTAATAAACGAGCAATTATCAGTAGTAATAACCCAAGTACATTGATAATTGTTCGAAAAAATTTTATGACAGATTTCGAAAGCTTGTTGCTTGGAGTTTTGTTGTCATAAAATTTTTGAGCATTTATCAATGTCCGAGGGTTATTCGGATGGAAAATTTTTTGCTAATTATATTTTCCTCAGTAGTACAACCAAATCGTGACATTTCCAAATATTAAATATTTAAAACTTCAAAATCGAAATAAATCAATATTATGTGTCCATAGCAACGTTAAAATAGCCCATGGTATGTTATCAGTGTAATGTTGACATGATTGGGTAAAATTGGAAAATGAGGAAAATTTATTGGTTCTTGGAACTGTCAAAAAATTTTCACTTAAACGCGGATTAAGCCTTCCAACTCAATAAAATAATTCAAAGAATTAAACTGTATGTGTCGAAGGACCTTTGCAACGTTACCTTCAAAGTATGTTGTAATTAAACTATGAAATAATAGTATATTATTCAACAAGCATGTAATGGTGGATATTATTCACGAAGGTGCGTAAACATCTGAGTGAGATATTGAACGATCTACTCCTGTATATACAACATATTGATACTATCATATATAAAGTCTTCATAGCCTGATGATTTACGACTCTGACTTGGTAAAGCGCGGAATTTTAGGCATTGTTTCGAATCCGGATCGCGGTGAAAATTCTTATTCAATATATTGTGTAGTTTATATGAATAATCTTCAATATCATTACACAGTATAAAGAACATACTGTGACAATAGTAGATGTTATATGTATGTTCAACCCCAAGTATAGGGAAAACCG
>CAJUYI010001944.1:0-21503 GCA_910591695.1 Galerucella pusilla
ACGTATCAACATTAACATTGATTAAGAATCTATTATTAATTCATTCACTTGTGAATTGTTTTTTTACGAAAGTTAATTAAGGATGGAATCAAAAGTATATTACATAATTACTCCTATTCCTTCACGTTTCTTCAATTCGTAAAAATTGTGGATTAAAACATCATCCTTTGTGCCCCAGTAAATTCTGTGTTGGCAAACAAGTTTTTAATCCCAGCATAATTAATCAGTACATCACCATTCAGGAATATTCAAGTATATATCTATATATAAATTTCTATAATGAGAATGGGCACTGCAGCAGCAAGTTCATAACGTATCTGCGCATGTATCCAATTTTCATGATGAATAACCGATGAGAGAGTTTGTGCCTGTAGGCCATTATAGGTATTAAGTAAAACTTTGTAGAGCACCAAATAAAAGAACATCGTAATTATAATGGTATGCCATGATTTTTTCACAGACCGATGGACGTGGAAGCTTTTGAATTAATAATTCAGTAGCGCAACCGTTTTCAAGGTCGAAGTATTTGTTTTCATTCTCACTTTTTTCGATCGAATGGTGATACATGATAATAATAGCAGCCAACCATTTTATATATTTTTTGCGCGATCGATCTTCTTTGTTTATTTACAGCATCGGTTGTCAGGACGGTAGATTGTGTTTACTGGTTTCTAAGTCTAATACGTCGGTAAGTGATTTACTTATACCGTTCTGACTTCGGTAAGTGAATAACTTACCGACGTCTTAGCCCTACATATATTTCAGTGGTCCTAAATAATATAATACTTCATTCATTACACAAAAGGAACTCCAGCAAAATTGGAGGCTTCGCTGAGCTGAGCGTAGCGAAGCCTCCAAACATTGCTGTCGACCGGTAAACAACCTTTACCGTTCTTAATACTCAATATACTATTAGAGGCCAATGAGCATCCATAATTTGTTATTTCTTCCGATTTTATTACTGGATTGATCTTAAGTCCGCCTTAGAAGTTGTAAGTAACTTTTTAGCTATGTTGTATGATCCATCAAAAAAATTGAAAGCCACACGGAATTCAATTAATTCTTTGAGATACTATGCTGCAATTGCAAAAACGGTTTCGATAGATAAGCTACCTCCCTCACAGCCCGCTTTGGAGCAGCATATATTAACAGCATTGTGGCAAATAAATGAGTGGAACCAAGCGATCAATCCAGTAATAAAATCGGAAGAAATAACAAATTATGGATGGCTCATTGAGAATGGTTATGTGCTCACGAATTATTATGAAGGTATCACAAGTATGGAACTTTTACAAAAGTATTTTTGTGCCTTCTCTGGAAAATCTCCGTGTTCAACGGAAGTATGCCCTTGCAAGCAATATAATTTACAATGTTGCGATATTTGTTCTTGCAAATCTTCTTGTACAAACCGACATGACATTGTATCTGATGAATCGTAAAAATAAAAATGATGCTTAAGTATAATATTTCATTTTTTCCTTCAAATGTTACTCTCGAACTTTCGTCTTTTTTCGTAAAGTTGCAATCGAATTTACTTGATATCTCTGATAAAATCGGATTTATCGACTAAAAATACCAATGCGGGAGCCGCGCGGCGAGAGTGCTCATCTTAAAATCGCTCTATCTTTTTTTCTACTGCATATTACTAGCTCAAATTTTCCCAAAAACTTCCTCGATTTCTAAATTTCAATACTGCGTATTCAGATATGAACAATTAAAAACTTCCTCACTCAACTTTTTTCATCGTACGTAAAAAGTCAAAAATTCGAAAAAAAAATTTCTTCAATTTATTGCTCGAATGTAAAATGCTTTGGGGATTTCGGACTAGTTTCATTGTCTCTAGAATTGGTTGAAGAAGACGTCATTAAATTTTCGTGAAAAAATATGAATTATTCGCCGAGAAACCGCGAGTTGATTGTCGAAAATCGTAAAATCGTTTTTTTCGCATTTTCGGTTAAAAAGTCAATTTTGACCATGTTCCCCCAATTTTAGAAAAAAATAAATGTCATATTCGTGTTCAGCACCCTCGAAAATATAAAGATAGACTGTTCTTAGCGACTAGAACGAGGTTGGTCGGTTTTTCATTTTCTAAACGACTATTTGGGGGTGATCCTCTCCTCTATATTGTATTCATTGAAAGAAGTAGCGGTTTGTGGTTAATTTTATAGGGGGGTCATAAGTGATGTGACAAAAATTTAAAAATGTTAAAATCGTTGAAAAATCGAAATTTGTGGATTTCCACCCCAAAGCCCCAGAGTAATTGACTTTGAACAGGTGTGGGTGGTTTTCTGAATTTTTGATAAAATTGTGGTAGCGTCAAGTTGGAGAATTATGATATTGTTTGGGGTTATACAGGGTGTCGATTAAGACAAGTAATATATCAGAATTGGGCTGTAGTAGATAATTATAATTTTGGGGGTGTAAATTAGAGAAAATGTTGCATCCTTTCTTGCTTGCTTGCTTGTGTTACCCAATAAGTTATTTGTTTTGGTCACGTGGCGTCGCATTTAAAATGATTAATAGAATTGTCGACAAACGATGAGAGAAGCCCTGCCGGTACCTTCCTCATTCTTATTTAAAGAACCTTCAAAATTTTAAATTTCGTGGTAAAACATTTCAAGAATATTGATTTTTGGACAACTTGTTTATTCCACCACAACTCACAAAAGTGAAATAATGTATTAATTTTTCGAGAGCAAAATTTTTAGGAATTATACATAGACTATTCCAGCAAAAACCAAAATTCTAAAGAAATTCATTTATAAATATAAAATCTGAAAAGCTAAATACAAAGTTCACGTTTCAACCTCTCCCAGTTTTCTCTCGTTTGAAGTATTTTTTGTTGGTAGCTCCGTAAAGAACCTTCGATCTGGGAAAATTGTTCCACAAAGTACGTTAGATGGTGTACTCTGTGGAATTGTCAGTAATAATATAACAAGAGAGTGAGAATATATTGAAAATAATTTGACAGATTTTTTAAAATCTTGTTGCCAGGCTATTTCCAAATGGCAACAAGTTTGAACAAGATCTGTCAAATTATTTACTAATTTATGGAACTCGCGAGTTATATTTGACTAGATTATTTTTTGGTTCACAAATTTTTAGAATAAAAAAGATCAATAAAACTATCATGAAATTATTGAAAAATTTAATTCTTTTCTTCTCATGTTATGAGCCCAATCTTTCAAAATCAATGCCAGAGTAGCTGTTGTAGTAGATTGATCCAGAATATAATTTCTTTCTCTGGTGAAGGTCTTAAATTGTCTTCATATAGACTGATTACTTATTAGAGTATTTTTCGAAGTAGTTTCTAAAATCTTTTTTGTTATTTCTGCATCAGAAAAGGTACTAAACCGATAATTTTCACCCCTTTTATATATCGTTTTGACACAATTAGGTAATTATTTTGACAACTATCTGACACTTGCTTGGCAAATAAAAGCCACAGTGATTATTCCAGAGAGAATAATCACAAGAGATTTATTCCCACTATAATAATGACATAATTAGTTGAAACTTGCCCTTGTGACAAATAGAGAAGCATTTCATTGGTTTTAAGAATTAATCTAGAATCTAGAATCTAGAATGAACCTATCAAACTGAGCAAACTATAGGTTAGTTGACGCACTGAGAGGTACTTCCAGATGGATTCACAAAAACCTTATGTACTCTTCTCCCAGTTCAAAGCAGATAGAGAGTCCTTCAAAACCTACCTTCTTTCCTTGCCCAACCTAAGTAAAAATTCCTCGTTATGACTCTTCATAACAATAGAGATAGCAACCTGCTAAGAGTAACTGTTTCAACAGACAACGATAACGAAAGAAAGAAAACTGGAACTGTGTAAAGGTCTGTATATGTACCGCAATATTAGGTACTCATCTTTTTATTCGAAATGGCTCTGCAGGTGATAAATATTCTCAATAATTGTAATTGGAATCGAGAGTAAAGAAACCTTTTTGAAAATGAATATTATTATTTCGATAGAATATACAGGGTGTTTCATCGGGGAAGGACTAACTTTGAATGTAGATGGAGATCACTCTGGTGCTTCCAAAAACCTAAATTTAATGTTTATTCTGCACTTTATAACCGAGATACAGGGTGTTTTATAAATGTATCCCATTTTTTTCGAACCTCATAACTTCCGAGTTACCCTGTATATTATTTTGAAATTTGGTACACGTGATAACATCACTTAGAAACTCCATCAAAAGCATCTCCAAAAGGATAATGCAGGTGTGGCTTAACAAAAAATTTCAAAACTCGTCTTTCCTAAAAACAACACCCTGTATAGAGATTTTTTTGATGGCTCTTTATAATAGTTTTTAGATACATATCCTTATATAGGGTGTTCGAGATATTCGAAATATCCCAATGAAACACCCTGTAAATACCAATTTCCATCTTAGGATTCACTTTATATCTCCCGGTAGATATTTCGCAAAAGGGGTTGGAAAATACATTGATTTCATTTCGTAATTTATTTTCCACTGCGTAAGTATTCGCTTTATTTTATTTTCGTTAACGCAACCAACCTCTTAACTGATGAATCTACTTTTCCGAAGCCTTATGTAGTTCGGTTCGCCCCATGGGAAATATTCCGGAAGAGAAATGGTTTTCAAGAGAGAATTAGAACTGAATTAGTTTATTCAAGCCCGTCTATTCGCGTAAACAAGACCTGACTTGTCAAGTTCTGTCGTTGAAATAACAGGATTTCAATTTATTCGCAAACAAGGGCGCTAACCGCCTCCTCCTACTAAACAAAACAACAAATGAATAACAACCATTCTGATGTAGTCAATACAAACGAAACGATGAAAATTATTCGGGGCTCGGTCGGTTGTTAGTATTTGGTGAGTGCCGTGTTTATCTACCGTTTGGATGCAAAACAACACTATAATATATCACATACAATGAATAACATTTCAATACTCACAATCTAAATAATTTTAAAAAATCTCAAAACTGTTTCTTGCAGGTTGACCGCCACGAGGGTCGTATGCGATCGCCCGAGTTGTCGTATACGACTTCAACTATGGTCAGCGTTAGTAGATCTTTCCAATTACCCATTTCTTAGTACTGATTCCGGTATTTCACTGACTGTCTATTTCGGCACCTTCATTTCATTCATACGTTTGGGTTGGGCCGAGGGGTATACCGTGACCAAAAATTGTGTACACCCCATTGGACATTGGTCTTCAATTGTCCCATTGGTCCACTAATTTGTCTCTATTGGTCCTCCATTTGCCATAATTGGTCCTCCATTGGTCATAATTGGTCCTCCATTGGTCATAATTGGTCTAGTTGTTCTTCTTCGCTTTTTTCGGAGCTTTTTTTTGGTTTCTACATTCGTTTTCAAAGTTTTTCCTGGAACTTTCAGATTTTTCTTCGTTCTACTTTGTACACCACTTCGGGTTCCAGTTTTCACACTCTTGTTGGAAGCAATCGAGAAATTGATAGATGTGCCAAGCTTATCGGTGGTGACTAACCTAACCAAGTAACACAATAAGCATCGGAGTAGATTTAAAATCGACTTTTGTGTCACTCTTGAAGCTAATAGGCAATTGAAACCGTCCACTAAAGCTTCTATATGTAGCATTCATTACGTAATCGCTGCCTAAAGGGAGCGCGTGGTTTGACCTTAAAGTAGATTTGATAGCTTATAAGCAATTCAACCTGTAGGCCTGAATAGCCATTAATTGGCACCAAAAGAGCATTTTATTAGAGTTGATTGCCAACATTGGCTGTCAAAGCGATATAAAGAAGCAGTCGTTTAGTCCAGATATGGCTTTCAATGCTTTGAATGATCATGCGCAGTTAAACATTTCTTGTGAGAAGGTAATGTTTTGTTTAGGATAAATATCAGAATGATATTGGAAATTTATTTTCCGCAAATCGCTAGGAAATTTTGACATTGCTGTCAAAATTTCTTGAAGAAAAAGTCAGGACTTCCTTACTGTAAGGAAATGTCATTTCCGTACAGTTGTTAGTGTTCTACATAAATGATTGAAAACACATTGCTTATAAGGAATTAATTTATATTTTAAAAACATCAAGTCATTGCTGAATACATTTTTAAGATCAATTTGTTATATTTACAGTAATTTGACAGTTAGTACAATTATTGAACATTGGA
Organism: Galerucella pusilla; assembly: GCA_910591695.1. Taxonomy (NCBI): domain Eukaryota; kingdom Metazoa; phylum Arthropoda; class Insecta; order Coleoptera; family Chrysomelidae; genus Galerucella; species Galerucella pusilla. Next base: position 6,137 of record CAJUYI010001944.1, read on the forward strand.
GGAACACTCTTAGAACTATGAGAAACATTTTGGACAACATGCAGGGTGGTAGGGTCATTTTGTTGAATATTTTGTACTGTGAAAATTTTATTTGCCACCTCAACCTTATTGTTAAGCGATTCTTCGATATATCCTTCAGCAACGTTTGATGACTTCCATCCGCCATGCCTCTTTAAACTAGTTATGTCGGCACCAGAGTCAACCAATATTGTTGCAGATGACCGACGAAAGCAGTGACCAGTATATTCTGTCGGATTTACCAAGTTCAAATAAGTAGCAACTATTTTGGGCATTTTTCTAAATTGATGAATTCCTACCCCTTGTCTACAACCCTTTCCGCTTTGATATTTAAAGAAAAATCGGTCACTGTTCATATTTTATGGTCTCAACGAAACATACTTTCGATAAACATTCAAGTAGATCTGATTAATTACAAATGATCTTGGTTTGTTGGTTTTCGAATCAGGTATGCTGATTAAAAGCTTAGATTCTAAGTCTTCTATATCGTGTACAGTCATTCGGACTAACTCATCCATTCTACAGGCCCCAGAAATACCAAATATTACAGCCACCTAAAAAAATAAATAAAGCTATAATCTAAATAGAAATTAAAACCTTGTAAATTACCTTAATCATTAAATTTTCTTTATCTGGAGCTTCCTGGATAAATTTTTCAATTTCTTCCTTCGTTAAAATCTTAGATTTCAGATATATCTACATTGTGTTTAAGTGCAAGGATTGACTTCAGCATTGAATAATTGGCCCATAATGTTGAAGATTTCATCTTTAAACAAAGGTCTAGGAAGTATGCCATTACAACATTTTCTGAGAAAGAACTCGTATTTTTACTCATGCGATAATCCATAAAACGTCTGTATGCATTTTCGTACTTTTCTCTTGATTTCTTTGGCAATAATTCTAATGAAGCAGTATTCACTGCCTCAACCAGCTCTGGAGGAGTCCCAGGAATGGAAATTTCATCATCACTTATCATTTTACTTTCAAGAACACCAGCAATTAAATTTATAAGCGTCAAGTTTGACAATTCAACCTCAATACGTTTCCATAGTAACCCAAGTAATTTTATAAGGAATTTCAAAGCACCATTTATTTGGGAATAAAATTATCGCGTTTTTTTTAAATCAATCAATATCTGTCGAATTTTAAACGATTTGCGGAAAAATAGTATGTTTACCTCGTAGGAAAAGCCACATTCCTGGACTCTGTGTTGCTAAGTCTCGGCTTGCGCCTCGACTTAGCAATCTTCACAGTCGTCCAGGAATGTTAAGCTTTTCCTACCCGGTAAACAATGTACTATTCCATTCAAAATCCAAATTAATTCCAATACAGTATTGCTTATAAATGGCACTAATTGAAGCACTTAAAGGCATTTTATGACGACACTAAATTCCAATTTGGCTATTCATTTTTTGACATTTTCGAAGTCGTAATCTTGGCTACTTTTCATGACTAACTAGCAATCATTGCTACTTGGTTGCAATATTTAGTCTTAAACAAGATAAGACGTCTTTTGAGGAAGGCTGAAATTATTCTATAAAATAATGCTCAGAATATGCTAAACTTTATCATTTTTTCTGAATTATATGCTTCGATCTAGCATTATTTTCTTGATAAATGAAATGTGTTACTTGGGTTGTGATTCTACAAAACGGTTCCGGATCTCTGAAGGCTCTCTAGCTAGCTGGTCTGCCATTTCGACACCTTCTATCTCATTGTGCCCTGCAATCTACAGTTATTCTTGCCTAGCTCATCAACCTTTTCTGAGAAATTCCATATTATTTCAGAAGTGATTATGGCTGCTTGACTATACTAATCCTCAGTTTTCTATAGTTTCCTATTACAGAGAACCAATACACTTAAAGCATGAATTTTTACTAAGAGGATGCTTGGTATCATTCAGTGTTTGGTTTCTTATAAGTGTTATGATTGATAAAAAATATTTTTAAATTTCATTTAAATGCCACAAATTTCAATTGTGTGATGATTCAATATAAAACGTGACGTTATTGATAACAATAGAGTCACAAAAACACTTAAAAGTATTACCAGCAGTATAACATCTATTAGAGTTCTACGAAATCGAAAGAAAGACACGTTTCTTTACAGCAACTTGAGCGGTGTGTGAGAAGAGAGTTAACTCCGTCAAGGAGCTTCGATTGGCCGACCGATATGGTGGCAATTTTGTACAAAAATAGAGACAGTGTGGTTAGTTGATTCCTTAACATGTTTGGCTTCTTTAATAATTTCACAAAAATAACAGTTTTTTAAAATTTCAGTTCTTTATGTTAGGTTGATCTGACCGTTATGTTACTTGGAGCGAGGGAGGTCGCGACGCAAAAGATCTGACCGTTACGTTACGTTGTTACGTTATGTTCCAGTCTTAGAGCTAGTCTCTTGGCGCAAAATGTTAATTGTCAGCATACATTGTATTATTAATTACAGTTAATAGAATACTTAATTATGTACTTTGTGCCAGTCAACTTAATAATAAGATTTTTATAACTAATACTACTCTATATTTTTGTTAAATGAAGTTTCATCCTTATAATAATATGTGTATTTATTTATTGATTCAAAAAATTTGATTATTGCTTAAAAGGAACTAAAGTTCTCACCGTGTGTCCTGCGACACGTTCTTCAATTTTTCATTCAAATCTTGGCTGTATCACAAAAACTATTCTATATTTCTTGGTAAAAGTTGTAAGGTGAAATACATTTTTCTCCGTATAGATTTGCCAAGCTAACAAACTTGAAATATATTTCCATACTACTCACTGATCATTTCAAGTTTCGGATTTAGAGCATAGAGATCGGTTTTTTGTCCACCTCGTGCACACATTTTGCAATGAGTATTAAATTTTTGCAAATGACAATTTAAAATTCGTGTTGCAGTAATATTTGTTTGTTTTTTTGTAAAACGAATGAATAAAGCTCGTATCGATCCTTCTGTAGTACATACGTCAAGCACGGTTAGATATATCATTCGATTGTTGTATTTATAGGTATACATCCCGCTTTCTGCATGCAAATCTTCATACAGAAATAACATTGTTGGATTCATTATATAGGACGAAGGATCGAGAAAGAGACCGAATATAGGGCGCTTATTACGTAAATGATGTTCGGAGCCCAAGAGACGTCGAGGAGTAAATGTCTTGAATTTTGATTATAGAGAGCTGTATAATATACAGTAAGCATTTGTGCTTCAGCTGTTTCTCCAAACATTCATACATTTGAAGTGGAAAAGATTACACTTGGAACCCCTTATACAGGGTGATTTTCAACTATACGCTCAACGTTGAATTTCAATTTTCTTCCATTTTCATTATTTTACATTTTATTACAAGGGTGGATACGTGAATCTTTCCCGAGATTTTGAATATTATTTCATTTCAGCAAAATTTTATGTTTGTTCTTTCTACATGGTGGATACTTAATACATATGTATATTAAGAAATTCTTAGCCTATTATAGAATCAAACAAAATTTCAATGTCAAAATATCTTATTACTCAACACATTCTCCTCTTAATTGAATACATTCATTACAATTTTCACAATTTCGGTGGACATCTTTTTTCTTTTAATTAATTCCGTAACTTTGGTTCACTTTTTTAGGTCCAGCTTCACACTGACACTTCTAATGAGTTGTTTATGCATCGAACTGATCTAGGCTAACTAGATATCAATTAATACATCCTCGTATTGATCAATAGAAAAAATTTTGTGTTGCTATACAAGAAAGGAGAATAAAAAGCGACCACAAAAAAAAACAATCACATTCATTCGAAATTCAAAGAATAAAACTGGATATAAAATAGGGATTCGGAAAATCCCGTTACTAGTTTAGATTTTCATCATGAAAGAATCTAAAGAAAAAATAACCAACAGCATATATTTGAACCAACACAATATGTCATATACATACAATTGTAGATATACTTGCTGGGGGTATTTTTATAGCCTCTACTCACCTCTATTCTTCTAGAATAATATCAAATCTTTTGTGACGCACATGAACCATTTTAAAAAGGAAATGGAAAAATAATAATTGCATTCACCCTCCCCCTTCTTCAAATAGTTTTGTATTTAAAGCGTAAAGTAACAGACTGCTGCTTGAGGAAAAACGTTGCGGCTATCTTTTGAAAGCGGCAATTCTACTTTACGCTCGAAAATCACACACCATTTTTTCTACAGAAGCGCGTGAAATTAAGATTGGTCTTTCCCATGACAAATTTTGAAATAATAACTAATTAAAAAGACGCGCCCTTGTAACAACTTGATATCACAATTTCTCGTAAAATTTTTTGTCAACGTATAATCCTTGAAAGGTTTTCACAGAAACAGTGTCAAGATATTTATGGTAGTTTCGAAAACGGTTTTCGCTTCATAACATCATAAAACAAATTAAATCTTGAATCAACTGCAACATATACACACACCACTTATTTTCAACGTTAAGCTGAATAATAAAACAATTTACCTCCCGAGAGAAAAGCGTTTGCCAGGATTTGTTTTCGTCTTTCTTTATTCTTTTCAACCAACCACAAGGATGGCGGTATAGCGGCATATGAAAGTTTAAACTGTCAGAAGCGATCTCGTGTCTTTCTTTCTTTTCGAGCTTTTTCCTTGTGTATAAACCATGATCTTGTGAATCCTTGATGTTCCTAATAAAAAACACCTTGAACACCAGTCTAAAACTTGTTTGTGGCATTCTTTTGACACAAAGAGCTTAGATGAAACGTAAATACTCTACTTTGATGGAAAAATAACCGCAAAAGTGGATAAAATAGTCTGTTGTTTCTCCTAAAACTCTTCAAGTAGATCAATTTTTTTCAGTATAAAATGATCACGCTATCGTGTTTTAAAATAATCCACTTTCATCTCGACCGCACTCACCATAATTTTTCATGTTATCATCCACTAAAATCCTTCCAGTTTCCCGTTCGTACATAACAAGAAAATGCCAATTTACATCGTAAGTACAACCAATAAACGTAGGTACATGGTAACTAGGCAATTACTGAAAACACCAAACCCTCTAATGCCTGAGAAAACTAAAATACAAGAGCACGCGAACACCTGTGAACGTGGAACTCATTACTAGGGACTTTATGGGACAGTTATCTGGGAGCGGGGAAACTAACTTTCCCTCGTATCCAGAAAACGACCAAAACACTCTTCTCGTTTTATGTAGATGGGATACCTACATCCGTGAATGCTGATATTAGTTGCTTAAAGGTAACGCCAAGCGAAATAAATAATATTGTGGAAGTATTTAATTGAAAATTGAACTTATTTATTACATTTGAACAGACAGCAGTACATCAAATTCATCAGCATCGTCTCTAGAAGCTAATTTCCATTCCATAGAATCTACATTCTTGTTGCTCCACCAGTTCGAGTTTCTTGTGGTGTCCATTCAGACGTCAGTGACCTGCTGGGGCATCTGTCAAATCCCTTAGAACTATTGAACTTACTTAGTCGTACATCCCCAGTATCATCTTTGACTGCCTTAATCTTACTACATTTCCACCAAAAGGTGCTGACTTATCTGCTTTTTCGTTTACTGTTATTACCGTGTGTCCTAGAGAACCAGCAATGAGATTTTCTAGACACTTCATATCGCTGGAAGGTATCAAAATATTATCCATTGTAGTTCGACTTGTCCTTGTCCTGATTTTTTCTAAAGCTTTGGTCATCTAAACAATGAAATATGTCAGGTGTGTTCACAAAATCTGCCAAGTTCTGCTCTGAACTTTTGTTGCACATCAATGATATTTGTACTTACATAAAAATTTTTAGGAACTGGATTAAAATTCAACAAATACCTAACTTGTGATAGCATAAAGACGTGTGAAGAATAATGAAATTGCTGCGTTACCTTTTTTTTTACAAAAAAGATCAAATTCTCTGCGCCAATAACTAAGGCATTACCGCTAAGTTTCCTTTTCAAATTAAGGGCTCTAGACCGTCTTGTCTGCATTCCAATGGGAGCTAAACAAGGTCGGTTGTTCAACAAAACAACAACAACGCCTTGTTGAGAGTTTTTTTCTTAGTTGTATTTGTATTTAAAGGTCTACTAAATATTTTTGAAGATTTTAAGTATTACGGCCATGAAAATAGATTATCACAATTATTAACAAATTTCATTGCAAATTTTGAAAGAAAACATTTTATTTTCAGCTGTTTTATGTATAAAAAAATTAACTGCCATCAACGTTCAAGCCCAACAGGTGAAGTTACTATAATTCCGATTAAGCTTCAATTTTGTATACAGGTTGACAGAACACGTATCACTGGAAAAGGTTTTCATTTGTTTCATGCTTGGGGTCTGCTATTTCGTATATCGCGTGTCTATGAAAAAAGAGATATTGTTAGTTGTTTATTTCATGATTTGAAATAGTTTCAACAATAAAATTGTTGTGGAAGTTTAAGGCAACAACTCAATTAGGTATCTTCATCGTGTTGTTATCTAAATATTTTCATTGATTGTCTACTTATTGAACTAAATATACCTTATCTCCCGAAAATAACTCATGAGATCGATTATTTTGTTTATCACGTGCGTAAGATCAAAGCGTAAAATATCAAACTTTTTAAAGTAACCAAATAATAATCCATCTCATTATTTATTCAGTGTTTCTCATTTTCTTTGTCGTGAAATAGTATCAGTGTGCGCACATACATAAATTCATATCCTTAGAGATAATCTAATTCAGTAGAATCATAAAAAGGTGTTACTGGAATTGGGGGAGCAGCGAAGGGGATTTTTTACTAAGCCGTAAAGTTTGAGGGCGTTTCTTGTGAAACGAACTTTATGGATACAATGTTTGGTTAACGAGGAACGGTTAGCTAATGTTAATATGAGCATTATAAATTATTTAGGAGAATAGCCGACCCCGATACATTTAATGCGAATTTGTTTCATCAGTTTGCGAAATGTTTTTGATGGAAACTAAAATTTTTAAACGTAGGGTATGAATTGCAGAATCGCGAATCTCCGATTTTTAACAAATCATCTCCAAGTTACCTTCTCTGTGTTATTATTGTTTTTTAGAACAAATTTACAGCAAATTTTCATATAAAATGAAAGTTTTATTATCACAGGAATGTATTTTTTTCTCAATACACTGGAACCATTCACTTGGAAGGTGGCAAACAGGATTTTCTTAGTTTTAGAAAAAATTTTATAATCTTATTATAACATGATTTTTTATCAATCGATATGAAAGGAAAATTGCGGCAAACTTATTAGCTTGAAATATTAATAATTTTATACAAAAAGCCATCGTTTCAGCACTATTTGGAATTTTAATTTAAAGGAAAGCACCGATGAGAAAAAAGTGGAGTTGAAAGTTGAAACAGCTGGTTGTTCTCACGATTCCTTCCAATGTTTTTTCAAACCCTTTGAGCTGCTTCGGTAAAGCTTTTCTCAGATAATTTCGAAACCCTCAATTTAACTTTCAGTGTGCTTAAGATACCAAAATATCACGACATTTTTTGTATGGATTTTTTTTATTGTAATGTTTTTCTTATTTATTTGAACTGTTTTTACCGTGGGATAAAATTATACGCTCACTATGGCTAAATACTATTAATTTATTGAAAAAACACTCACACACAATAATAAACTTAATTTATATACACACTACTTAACGTCTACTAATTTAACTACACTCGGTATAATAATTGTCCTAATGTATCTTCAACACTATTTATATTCACTATCTCTTCATTCACTGTATACTGAAACTGTTTACCGATTCACTGTATACTGAACATCTTTCCGACTCACTCGAAAACCCGCGTATAAATAGTTCTTTGCAGCTCTAGAACATTCTTGAATTTACGAATTAGAACATTCAGGAACAAACCATTGTATTGCCTTAAACAGTCTGAATATTATCTCCCAAAGAACCTTTCTAGAAAGGTCGCATTCATAGTTTGCTTCTGAATCACTGAGTTCGTAACATTATTGATCAAATAACTAGTGTTTAATAACCAGAAAAGGAATTTCTGTCAAAAACATAACAATCTGCACTGTTACTACACAAGCCTTGAACAGACAACGTGTTATATCGGGGCTAGTACTAGAGTGCCACCAAGATTTAGCTAACGCCTCAGCAGATAACAATGTCATCCTGAGGTGGGTTAAAGGGCACGACAAGACGCAATGCCGATTCTTTAGCCAGGGAAGCGACTGGACCAAAAATTTAAGGACTTAGTGACACCTACGGCCTAACGACTTCGACAATTGCGGGACTAGCCAAACGCTACACCCATGTTCAATCCCTTAAGAGATGGGATGGAATGGAAAGATGCAGTCTTGCCAGCATCACCCTGGGCGACCCTGGGAAGCTGGACCGGAGAAATATTTGGCGATGACCAGGAAAAATCTACGTTTAACAGTAGGATTTCTGACTGGCCACTGTCAACTAAGGAAACTCCTCCATGATATGGGGCTAGTGGACACGCCTCTATGCAAGATGTGTGAACAGGAAGATGAAACTGTCAGGCATGCCTTATGCGAGTGTCTGGAGTTATTGTCAATGAGAGAGTGTGTGTTCGGTGAGCCTTTGCCTACACCTGCCGATATAAAGGATATGTCTCCTAGTGACCTGTCCACCTTCCTGGGAGGACAGGATGGACCTAGGAAGACAACTCCTTGGGAGGATGTACAATCGGTTACATGTGGCCTAAGTGCTGTGAGCCTCCACTTACCCTCCCTACTATACAGATACAGAGAACTAGTGTTTAATGCTATATAAGTAATTTTGTGATATCTACTTTAAATGGAGGCATTTGAAAAAAAAACTTTTCCATTAATTTTATTAAATTAAATGAGAAAAACTCTTGTTTCTTCCATTCAAGTCTAATGTTGCAAATTCTTGAAAGGAAATTGAGTGAACTGGCGACGTCAAAATAGGTTAACTTTTAAAACGTTACATTCGATCTAAAATCTGATAGGTTTTTCTTCAACTTAATATCAAAGTAGCTACGAGCGAACACTAGATGCAATGCGACACGAAATCACCTCGACTCTGTATTGTTGTTACACGGAAATAACTTCGAAAGGATATATTTATCCATAGTGGAGTTAAAAATGGGTTTTAACTTCGGCAGAATCAGAGAGCGAATTGAAAAAGCAGTGTATACTCAGAATCTGATTTCCTGCAGTATAAATTTTTATTTTTAGTTGAAATTGCACCGTTTTCAATTTAAAAGTATGTTTCTACCGGAATTTAATAGATTGAAAAAACAACTTGACTTAGAATTGGATCTGTATGATAATATTTTATATTATCCATAGGGCAGTTCTAACAAATTTCTACTTTAACATGATTGAAAAGCTCCTATTTGTAACTTGATGATCATAATGTCGGATAGTTAAGCAGCACTGAGCTCTTGTGTAATCAGTTCCAAAATGGTGTGGTGTACTGTGGATTCCAGGACACACTAGAATAGAAGGAAATGGAATCGCAAATAGGGGGACTGAAATACCTTTCTGGGCTGAAGAAAAAGGGAAGATCTGACCATTGGAAAGATCCAGGAGGGCTTAGACACATACATACATACTTGATGATTATAAATGAAGTAAAAAAATCTGTATGGAATTTCATAATCTCTTCAGTTTATGACTTGATGAATAAAAATGATATTTAAGCATATTAACATGCAAAATTCCTCCGCTACAATGATTGGATACAAACTAGAAGCCGCAAAATAATGCATAATGCATGTTGGTAAATATTATATGTACGCGACTGAGGAACGTATTGTTAAATCAGGAATTGAATGCAGTTATATTTCGTTGTCGTTTGCATGCCGGAGAACTCGAATTTAGCTCGACTTTTCATCGTTTGCAAACACAATCCTTGTCAGAAAATCGGGAATTGAAAGTCGAGTAGAGTGAATGCCACTCGTTCAAGAAGGCATTGGCGTGCTCAACAATATAAATCCTCGACCAATTCAAGTCAATACCAATACATTTCAGATACACCGTTATGACATTTCGAGTTTTTAGATTTTTAACGTAAATTGGTTTGGAGGAAAATCAATGACGGCAATTTCCGATAATATTGGTCTATCCTATATTAAGAATTTTTTTTTTCAATAGGCTCCGCTGCCCGGCTTTGTATAGAAAGTATTCAGAAAAATTTTGTTGAGCGTGGATTAAATTGGAAAGACTTATATTATAATATATAACAGAAAATATAGGGAAATATTTTTTATGTTGATTACAGAAGCGAGTACTTCAAGGGCCATGAATGAATTGAAAAAATCGATTGTATATTTTATTTACAATAAGTTTGCAATAAGAAAACATGACAGATGTAATTTTTTCCAGTTGTTGGCATAAAATTATGTTAATAAGTTGTTCATTGTATAGGATTACAATCAACTCAAAAATAAAAGCAGAAATTGTAAAGTTTTGATGCTTAAATACATAAATTTCAATATGTCCAACTTTGAAACCCTATTGGGGATGCTACCATCTCCAAGCAACAACTTGATAGAGACTAAGGCATTGCGATGCAGTGTTCCATACTCTCTTTTGAATAGTTATAAAAATAACAGATTAATCTTACGCAGTAAATAACAAACTATAAAATGCGAATGAAAACGAAAAACCAACACAAGAAATTCTGATGAAATTGTCTGATTTCGACAACACAAGTTTGGCTACCCCGGACACGGTAGCCAACTTGTAGACCGTAACTTCCCCCGTAATATGATATTTCATCTACACTTTGGATATTTAGATTTTGTTCAGTGGCTGCCATTGTTACTACAAATGTCAAAATTGCAAACTTATCGTAAATGAACTATATGACTAGAGTCTATGATATAAATCAAATCAAACTTAGTGATTCAATGTATTTTAGACGTTTTTGATGATTTTCATGATTATATTTCTATCATCAGTGGGGCTCTCTTGGATAATCTTCAATATGATACTTGGAGTGTTAGGTTTTATAAAAAAATGCACTCATAATTTTGATAGCACCAGCTTTATCCATTCTCACCGAATCATCTTAAAACAGTAGATACCTACCCTTCTCCAGTCACCATGCCGTGATAGGTGATTGCTGACAAAAGAAAATTGTGCACTTCACTAGCCTTGTTCGAATGGAAAACCTATCTTTCCATAGGGCATCCATACTATATAATTATTGTATGTTAATTTCTGCTGTTGACATTTTAATATACACGATATTTATTGATCAATCACTAAATGTGTCGGTTCTGACTGCTGGAAATTTCAAGTTACCTACAAATAGGTATACCGCAAACTCACATCAAAGAGTTTCCAGCAACAACTATTACAATTATGGCATAATTTCCTAGAGCCCGTTTATGCAGTATTTTTAAGTTAATATCTACATGTTCCCATTAAGAAAATCACTTGAGGCTTCCTTTGGTTCGAGGTTTCTGCATTACAAATTAAATTTTCGTACATTGCAATTAATGCTCTCAATAAAACTCGTTGCTGTATTTATTATTGTATGCAAATTGTACAGAGTGGACTGACAAAAACAAAAATCAACTTTTATGAAGTACTATTATGACTATACACGTGCTTAAGACATTTATCTAGAGAATCAATTTTCATCGACTTTTAAAAGTGAAATTGAATTGAATTTTTCCACTCATCATGGACCGATGATAGTACAATTATTGGATAAATTTGTTGCAATATCCCGACCAGGATAATGAGGGTTGAATATGGACAACGAGAGAAAACCTCTCCAAAATTCAAAGACTGTATATGCATTACACGAGCAATGAGAACATACCCAAAGGCAGCCACGGAAGTGATTCTCAACCTCACCCCTTTACATATGGTGGTGGAAAGCGTTGCAGAAAGAACAAGATACAGACAAAATAGAGAGGGAATCATTTAAAAAAAGCACCCCTCACTTCTTAGAAATCAGACAACCTGGACATGCCACAAGACGGTATGATGGAAAAGTATAACTTTTCAAAGGAATTCGTTACGAAGTTGAGCAACAAGAAGGAATGGGATCCAAATACCATTACCAGACTTGGAAAGAATGCCATTCAATGGTACACAAACGGCTCAAAAGCAATGGAAGGAACTGGGATAGGAGTGTTCGGGCCAGAAACCAAACACTCTGAAAGCTTGGGAAAAACCCCAAGTATCTTTCAAGCGGAAATCCACGACAGAAGAAAATGCGCCCAGCTCAATATGGATACAGAAGACAAAGGATTATTATAATGTTGGATAGTCAAGCAGCCATTAAAGCACTGGGCTCTTGTGTAATCAGTTCCAAAATGGTGTGGGAATGCCTAGACAAACTCAATGAACTAGGCGAGAGCAATATAGTCACCTTACTATGGATTCCAGGACACACTGGTATAGAAGAGAATGAAAAAGTAGATGAACTAGCAAAGAGGGGGAATGGACATTGTCGCCTGAATGGGCACCTGAAAAAGCTCAAAATAGTAGAGGAAGAAGAATGCAAGTTTTGTGGAATGGAAAAAGAAACCTCTATCCACATACTTTCCAACTGCACAGCACTTCAGAATCCTAGAGCGAAGCACCTGGGAGATTACTGGATAGAAGAGGAACATTTACCTAAGTTGAAGCCTGCAGACATCCTAAAATTACTCCGGGAAATAGGACTTAAGGAATTACTAGTTTCTCAGACTCTCCTCAGAAACTGAGTAGAAGTAAGAGGGCACAATAGATCTTCCAGGTCTCAGTGAATGTCACCCCAAAAAAAATACATACATCAGGGTTAAAGATTCCTCATGGCAATTGGCGTGCATAGTATGTCTTAATTTGCAAAAGCTGGAATTAACGTACAAGATATCATCACATCAAAAAAGTGAGTTCTACAAACTTCCAGTAATTCAAATTGAAAAACATTTACAGATAATAGATTTGTCAATTATTCAACCCATTGAATAAATCAAGTACGTGTCTTTTCATAGTCTTGTTATAATTATTTAGATTAAGTTAAATGGAACTTTTTTGTGCGGTTCATCAAGTCAATATTTACCAATAATGACTCGTGGATTACAAATTAATTGTTTTTTTGTTTACTTCGTCGCTCAATATTTTATGAAAAGACTCCAATATCTTTATGAATTCAGTCGTCAGTCCATGATTAATGTATTATTGAATGAAAAATAATTATTTTCACAATATTTTATTTCACATCAGTCCTCATACAAGAAAAAATATGTTTCCATCCGATGTTATTAAGCTTGAAATTAAAATTTTATGAAATACGTCAAACAGGCACGCGGAAATAACAAAAACGTAGCAAGGGTGACAAGCACGTTCCCATATACGTGAACTTCCTCTTTATGTTCTCATGTATGCGCTTATTACTTATATACGGAGGTATTTGGAAAATTGTCATAATAGTATCTACTGGTAATACTATCAAAACCATAACATGGAGAAAAATACTGGTTCCGCCAAAATTCAGTTAATTTAAAAAGTACTCATGGATGAGATCATCACCAGAATGTACTTAGCCTAGATACACCAGGCCACTAAAATTAGGAAGGAGCACCATATGCTTCTGTTGGTCCAAAAAGTTTTTGGGGAACTTGGAGAATACCCGCTGGCGAACATCCTGGATCTTGGTTGAGCTCCTGACATCACAATAAATGAGCAAACATCTTGGTCACTGAAAACTCATCGTTCTGTACAACGAAATAAGAGAAAGTGTCTTTATTTGTTCATTATTTTTTAATCTTCTTAAGACGTTTACAGATATGTCTCATTATTATAACCACAGTCAAACCAAATAACTTATACATATTACATTCAAATGCATTTCATATTTACTCCTCATAACAAAAGTCTGATGCTGATCTATCTATCTAGATATTATAATATATGCAAGTTTCCGACAGCACGGTACAGCCCAATTCTCACGTGTGTCAAACACAGAATTCATAATTTTCGAAACGCTTAGATCAACATCCCCGATAACATAATGAAGACACGTGATTTGACTATTAACTAACGTACCTAACAGCTGAAAACTGATGTTTATGATGGTGAGACGCAATTAGAAATAACAAAAGGATCTTGTGTGCTGAAAGATAGATTCGTAATGAACCTTTTTTTACTATTATTATGTAATATAAATCAGAAAATGCGATGGTGCATTGGACAAACTTTTCTTTTAAATTCAAACAACAGTAAACTCGGAAAATAAATGGGTTAAAAGGGCGACACGGCGCAAAAAGATCCCTAAGTACTCGAGAAATTATCAATATATTATTCAACAATGAACTGACTTTGGCACAATAAGTTCCAGTTTCCAGCGACGACTATATTTTCACAAGGAATATTAAGAGACAGAATAAAGGCGAAATTTATTTTAAGACCCGCAGCTTCGCCTTGGAATTGTCTCAGTAATTGAAGTTTCTCCAATTTCTGGAAATACTAAGGTCTCAGCAACTTCAAGAACAGACATCGTAAACAAAAAACATTCAACTTCATAATGCTAAAGTTCTGGCAGTTGAATCTGAATAATATTTATCTATATATACTTCCGATTTTGTTTATTTTCTAGGTGGGAAGAGAACGCAGATATAGGCCGGGACCAAAAGTTTATCAAAAGCAAATTTGCGGGAACAACTTTTAAGCAAGTTTGTTCAAAAGTTAATTAACAAACTGAAAATGAAACAAAAAAAAAGAGTACGGCGGCGAGCGCTAACTCTATGGTGGTAAATATAATCTGACAATTTTATTTAGATTTATATCTGCAGCAATAATTTAAATGAATAAATACAGGAAGTAGTTGGAGAATTAAATTTTAATTAGAAATAACGATATTCAGAAAACCGAATTAAACTCGATAACGAAGTAATGAGTGCAATGTATTTAAATAACTGAAAATATTATGCTGAAAATATGTTTTGAATTTAAATAAAGTTCGGCAAAAGTTGTTATACAGGGTGTACCAACCTTACGACAAACTTCGGTATATCGGTTATTTTAAGAGATATCAAAAAATGTTTCCAACAAAAATAGAAGATATGTTGAAGGTCCATATTTTGGAATTATACCGAACTATACAGAGTGCTGCATAAATTTGAAATAACTAGTGACAGAATTAGAGAAATTAAATGGTTATACTTGCCAAAAGTTCTTAGAATTATTGGCCACCGATATGTTGAGTATTCAGCCAAAAAGTCATTTTAAATTTCAAGATTTACACTTCGGGGGAGTATTGATTATTTAAATAAAGCAATATAGATGTTCACAATGATAAAAGACATGCAAAAATCATGGAATGGTGGACCCTATAGTATGTACAAAAAGTACAAGGAGTAATAAACCCTAATTAAGT
>CAJUYI010001944.1:21903-40060 GCA_910591695.1 Galerucella pusilla
AAATGAATGATTTATTACTCCTTGTCCTTTCTATATAGACTATAACCGTCATTCTTGTCAGAAAAACCCACTTTTTGTTGGCCACACTGACCTTAGACTGAGCTCCTCTATTGTCTGAATCCGAGGTACATTTACTTCTAGTTTCTACCAACTTAGCTCAAGTAAAGTCTTGTGGTCAAAATTAATTTGAGGTAGTGAATAAGCAATTCTCAAAAGTTGAAATATCTATAATTGGATTCAAAATTTATTTTCAATTTACAAGCTACAATATATGGAAATATACCAACATATATAATATATATACACATATTTAGGAAAACATTTTTGCGGTTACAATTTGTGCGATACACGTTTTTAATTGAAATAATTAATTGAAATTCTCATTAAATCGATGATGAATATTTTAAATATTTCGTAATTAGCACTACAAGGAATTTAGAAATGTATATATACGCATTGAAGGTATTAAAATTTTAATTTAATTAAAAATTCTTCAAAATAATATTCAATGTTCATCAATTGTGGTAAAGAGGAGGTGGTCATTGAAAATGTATGAAAAATACGTAGCACGAAAACTCGAAAGTCTAAGGTAACTACTACTAGTGTCGGTTGGCTGCAAACTTTTTTACTGAAGTAGGATTTCGGAAAACATAGAAAATCTTAAACATAGGGCACCAATAACAAAAAAATAAACGAAAAATGAATAAATATTCAATCACAGTCAAATTGAAATTCCATACAAATCATGATTAAAAACTGACACCGAAAACTACAATATATATGTATATTCCCCTATTTTATGCCGCTAGATATGTCTAGAGAGAAATATACCCTAATAATTTTAATTGCTCGTAAACTTTTATGGTATCTATTTATCTTAATAAGAGCCAGGAGCACATGAGCACCGGAAGGTATATAAAACTGGACATAAAATGACAAAATTAATGTTAGATATGGTAATAGAAGTTATACTTTGTACGACATGATGTCATGATACCGGTTATATTGTTTGCGATTACACAATAAAAAGGGTTGTTAAAATGTGTTTTATATCACCTAACAATTATGGGTGATGAAGTTTTATTCATTGTTGATAAAAAATGTGTTAATCGAATGGTACACTTGATTACATGGATCTTCTGTGTGTGAAATTCATTTATTGATGGTATAGAATTGAAAACTTTATCATCATAACTCCAGAAATATTGAGAAATGTTAGAAATGTTTACCCTTACAAAAACATTATGTAGAAAAGTAGCTGATCTATTAAAAAAAATCTATTTCATTTTTTTCGCTTTAACATCCTGTACCTCAGTAAGGAGCAGACTGAGACCCATTATTGTTAATGAAAATATTATTATTATGGCTTTCTGAACGTAGATTTACAATTTGGCCCATTACTTATGAATCACCCTGTATACTATTATTATTATTTTTTGGTGGAGTTTTTGGAAAGAATTCCTTTTATTTTAAAAAATAAAAGAAACATTTCTCAAAAACTCTCACAGCTGTTCTAGACGTAGAGTTTACAGGTAGAACGAAAAAACACTTACCTGTATATTGGAAAACCGGAACCATACTGAAACCAGAAAACCATGTAGACTTTATCATGCCCTGGAGGTACGACATCGCAGGGTAAACTAACACTTTTTCCTTCGACTGCCTGAATATCTTGAGCAACCACTACTGAAACAATAATTATAAAATTGGAATATGAATAATTATTAAATTGTAATCAAAAATATAAAAAGTTATTTTCAACAATAAACATATCTTTTCGTTTCCTTTTTACTGTAGGAAATTCATAAATATCAACAAACGTACGTCATTAATTATTATGGTCTCTACTTGAAGTCAGTATTGCGAAATCTCCAACAATGAGATATATTTGTAGAGAGTTGACGATGCTTCAATATGAACGTTCACAAATAGTTTGAATATATATTACTCTCTACTGTTGTTATTAGCACCGACAATGAGGATGCATCAATTTGGTCTTGATGCACACAAGAGTTTTGCTATACGACTTTCAGTTTAATTAAAATTGAAAGAGCTCCTCGTAATAAAGTCGATTTGTACGAAGAACCATAAGGAAACTAATTTTGTGACTTAATATCACCAGAGCGTTTGAATGCATAAATTGTCGCATACAGAGAGATCAGATATATCTTCTCTTTTCATGTTATTTGGCAGAGATGATATGGTGAATTCAAACAAACATTTTATTACTTTAGTTTGCTTTAACTCAACTGTTGTAGATCGATAACTTCAAATATCATTCCAATTTCTTACTTGACACATTTTTTTGTTTCCATAAAGCTTGGATGAGCTATCTTGAAATTGTATCCAATTTTCCAGATAAAGGCGGAAAGTCGGATCTTCCGACAGTCCAAGTTTCAGCATATGATGAGTCAGATGACAGTGGCTTGTTAAAAGGCCTGTTAGACATCATAGATCATGTCTGCTATAGTCTAATAATTGTTTGGAGACATTCTTCGGAGGATGTGTAAAAGCCTTTGAATGCACCAATGTCAGAAGTCTTAAGCTCTTCTCTTTATAAACGCTATTTGATAAAAAAAGTTTGCTGAAATTATTACCTGCAAAGCATGGAAGGTACGTTTTGATTTATGAAATATTTTCATATAGTCCATGGTGAAGATGAATATAAAATACTTGCTTTAATATCATTCGAAAATATCAGTTTATCTGAAGGATTTACGAACATTATCGTTGGAAAGACGGTTCCATAATTCCAACTTGTGCAACTAAATTGTTTTAATTAAGGACGGTAATTATAGTTGGGTGAGAACATTAGTTAAATAGAGACAAAGAGTCTAACTTGGTCGATTTTCTTTTTAAAATTTCCACTATGCTAGCAGTAAATTTAACAAATTGAATCCCCCGGAATTTATATACATATATATCTCTTTTAGTATCTGCTGAAATTCACATTGCATTAAATCAATTTTCAAATTAAAGTGCTAATCCAGATAATATTGTTATGCAGAGAATAACTTCAAACATAACCCAGTTACTGTGAAATGCTGGATGAAATTTGAAAACCTAAAAGAAGGAAAATTAATGCCATAGCCATAAAAATAATTCAACTTTAACGTTCTGTTTGGAAGAAATCTTCGATGGTAGCAATTAATTGGGAAGGTGGAGGATAAAAGTGAAAAAAGGGATTATAATAACGATAAATTTCAAAATTAATATCAATCAATATCGTTGCCAGCGCTTAGTTTGTTGCTGCAATTACAGCCTTGCCTGATAGATTAAATCCGTTATTATGACAACTGGATGTACCCATACACACATTTGCCAGATTGGCAGAATCAGCAAACACATTTCTAACGAATAACGTGCGGTCTGAATCGGCAGATATAAATCGTAACCTCAACATTAAAATCAATTTCTGATCCCCTGTTTCCCATTCGCATCCCCACATCGGAATTAATCACAGGAAATTCTGTATCGTGAATCAAGTCGTTTGAGGTTAATAATCAAATCATTTGCTAGACAAACCTTACACTATTAAATATCTCTTGAATTATAATAAGGAAAGGGATCGAATTCAACCAAAGGTTTACTGAGAATGATTGATATTTGAGTATCAAATAATTAAAGTCTCCTAACTCGTATAGTATATTATTTAAAAAATATAAAATAATTAAAATCAACTGAAGAAATTTTTAGTATCATAAACTTTAAATCGCCGGCAAACTTCAAACCACCATTCCAAATTTTATAAAGAGCCTTCGACAAATCAACCACGAGCGATTGTCAATAACTACAAAAGGTAATAGCCATGAGGGCAATTGTTTCACATAGAATCATGTAAAAAACAATGCCGTTACATGCGCCAATCGATAGGCAATTAGTATTCATCGACCGAAACTCGTTGACAGTGGCTCTTTCTCGCATTCACGGATTGTATTAACGGTTAAGGATTGGTTTTTCATGGCGTGAATTACAAGCTACTGCTTGCTACTCGAGATCTCTCTGGGGTCGATTTATCTGAATGGTTTTCCCTGTATTTTGCTTGAATTACATTTGTTGCTCTCTCAAAGCTAACGGTCGTTCGGGAGTCAGGAGGATTAGGGAAATTTAATCATTCAAATGTTAATTATGATGGGAGAAAATTTCATTAAGTCTGTGTACTACTCCATGAACTCTATTATAAATAAGTGGAAAGGTTCAAATATGTTGTTAACTGTGGGTTGATAAGAGATGGGATGTAATCAAAGGATGCAGACTTGCCAGGATCATCCTGGGCGACCATGGGAAGCTTTTTTAAACCAACCAAACCCACCTGGAGCTCGCCTCGGAATCACTACCCTAGTATACTTCAAGGTGGGCGGCGGTTCCTCACACACTGTCCGTCATCTACTTCCTTTTATCACTTCTTTCTTCCACATGCCTTCTTTTTCCCAATCATGCTCTACACTAGATTAATCTGTAACATCCTTCATCCATCCTCTACTTTTTTTCTTCCTGCAGCTCCTATTTTCCCAGACTCCTCCCTTCTGAGGGGTCAAAAGGGTACCTCCCATGTTTTCCCTCCCCGTCTTCATCCACTCCCTTCCTTCCCCTACTACATTCTGTCTCCCCTGGCTTGTGTCCCCTTTCTCGATCCTCATACCCCTCAAAGGAAGGCCTGCCGACAGTCTCTGGCCATGTGCTCCCGCTTTTATATAGCCAGCATTCCCTTATATTCACCACTCTTTTGGCCTTACACCTTGCCACCTGGTGGCCCTTCACTCCACATCCAAAGCATCTGTCCTCCTCTCTTTCCTCTACAATATTTACCCTATTCCAGTCTAACGTAATCTCCGGTTTTCCTATTAAGGCTTCTGCCTTCACCCATTTCACCCTAACCACCGCCATTTTCATCCCGTTCCTCTTCCTCACCAGTTTCATCACCCTTGTCCCTTCCCCAATCAATTTCTCTATTTTCTTCTTCACCACTTCATCTTCAATCCTCCCTGTCCCTTGAGACTCTAAGTCTATCCACCCACTTTCCTTCCATCTCCTTCAACCCCTTCTTAATCCTTTCTATACTGTATTTGAAAATCAAGAGAGAGTAAATTCCCAGAATAAAAACTAATTCGGTATGCAAAACTATAGTACAGTACGTGCGGTAAAACTTCAATATTTGTAATGCATTCTAAATTGTTTTTGTTAATTTCAATACAAAATTTATTAAATTTCTTGGACTATCACATTATTTTATGATCTCTAATTGTTACTACAGTAGGCCTAAGAGGATTAACGTGCGTCATAGGCGTAACCAGATTAGAAAGGGATAATTGTTATTTAACGACCTCCGAATGGCAACAGCTTCTAATGACAGATATTTTGACTTGAATAGTGCTTAAGTTTCTAGAAATGCAGTTATTTGATTTTCGATGAACGTGACAAATAGTAGTGACTAAAAATGGAAGCAGCTTGTGAGTATACGCCAGTGAAAAAATTAAAACTAGACCATTTATCGCTCAATGAAAATAGTGCTGTAGTGAATGTGTACCACTATTGTAAACATCAAAATATATATACCCTCCTGATTAACTCCTCCAATATCCTTCAGGATTACTGCCTCATTCATGATCTTCCTTTCCTTTTTCTATCTGTGAAAATTACCACTTTCGTCCCATCTGCTCTCACCCACGCGACCATCTTCCTTAGCACCTCCACCTCCACCTCCACCTCGACCTCCACATGCTCAAGGCTGTGTAGCCCAAAACTGACCCCGCTCCCCACTTCCTCAAACAGTCGACTCATCATATCAAACACCTTCCTCTCATCCCACCTAACCTAACCCTGGGAAGCTGGCGTCGAAGAAATATTTGGCGATTACTAGTAAAAACCTACGCTGGCCACTGTCAACTAAGGAAACACCTCCATACTATGGGGCTAGTGGACACACCTCTATGCAGGATGTGTGAACAGGAACATAAAACTTTCATGCGAGTGTCCGGAGTTATCGTCAATAAGAGAGTGTGTGTTCGGTGAGCCTTGGCCTACACCTGCCGATATAAAGGAGATGTCTCCTAGTGATCTGTCCACCTTCCTGGGAAGGACAGCATGGGCGATGACCTAAGAGGACAACTCTTCGGGAGACTGTACGATGGGTCACCCTCCCTACTTTACAGATACAGATACAGAACTGTAAGTTGATGTTTCAAATGACAAATAAATTCAGGTTTCAGTAAGTCATATTTTTTATGAAGGTTAGTTGATTTTTTCAAGTGCTTCTTGAACCTCCCTTCTGGACAATGCAGGCCAAACTATCATCAAATTTCGCTACTGTTATAGTTTCGTTGCTCACCGTATTTTAAATGTCCATTCCGTCTCGACTATTCCTTTGAAGAAGAGAAATGATCAGATCAAACACAAAAAGCTTTCATTTGGATCAAACTACATATATCAAATATTTTCTCGTATCTTGTTTCCGTATGGGCCGGGCCAATCATTTCTTCAGCTTTGTTTTGTGTATATGCAGAAAGCGGAAACGAATTCAAATTGGGTTTCCTTAATACTATATAGTTTAGCGATATTTCCATTTGGAGTCAAGTCGATTTCGAAGTTAGAAAACAAATTACGTTTGTGATACAGTTTGACAGTAGCGGGAAAAATATATGATTGTAAAAAAGGGCGAAAAAATATTTGGGGAAAGTGGTGGAGAATGAAACAATAGTAAAAGTGTGTTGAACGAATCTGTGCGTTAAATTGTTTCCAAACAGTTTCGACAGAATTGTTTTGTATCCAGCATTCTTGTAGTAAAATGTCATAAGGGTTGTTAAATTCCTTTTTTTTTCTAAAATTGCTATAAATGAAATAAGTGTAGGTACACATTTTTTATTATTAATTTTCCAACATTCAAAGGAAAAGTTTGCATATTCGACGTCACAGGACCGTAAAAATATATCACAAGCACTACTTTCCATTTTTTTTGGTGTTGCAAGGTGAATATCTATTTTCTAATAACAATATGTGGATGATACTGATTATTTAAAGAAATATTTTGAACGCGTCTGCTATGAAATACGGACGAAAAAATAAAAAATACGATGATGATAATAATACCCATATTTTCAGACGCAATTCCATTTCAGTTTTGAAATAACCACGAATTTATTTAGGCCGCGCACTCTAAAAAAAATATAACCATAACAAAATCGAAAAACCGTAAAAATTCCGGTGGCACTTTCCATAAAGATCGGGTTGGTAGTGTGAAAGGGTCGATATAAGCGCTGACTTTTTCCCTATCATAAACTAGCCAAGTTGTGTTTGGCTCTACCTCGGAAATGGGAATTTTTACTACTGCTATTTCAGAATATTTCAACTGTTTTTTTATGTGAAAAAGAGTCTATTTGAGTTTTACTGAAATCAGTACGAGTTTAGATGCTCCCTGATCTTCGGGAATATATTTACTGGTATTTTATCAGAATTGTTCAAGGTTATACCGCTCCTGTTGATTAATAAAAAGGCATAAAAAGGCACTGCTTAGTTAAGATGACTCAATATCATTCGTTCTGAAGGTTTTGAACTCTAGTTTTATTGAGAAAGAACAAGCTTAATATGATTCTGCGACTAGATCCTATGAATAGACAATATGCTTACAGGTATAGCTCTTTTCACGATTGAAGGAACTGACTTGACTTGACTCAGGCTTGACTTCTCGGATCTACCATACAGAGCCACACTATAAAGTATTTATAATAAGAATAGCGCGAAAACTTCTGAAAATGCAATACGCATATATACAGATGGCTCAAAAATGAAAGAAGGCTCAGGATGTGGAGTTTACTCCAGAACACTAAGCCTGAGGATGAAGTGGGGAAGGGGAAACAATACCAGTGTGGCTCAAACAGAACTGGCTGGTATTTCAATTGCCACAAAAGAACTATCCAGAAAAGGAATTTCTGGCAAAAACATAGCAATCTGCACGGTCAGTAGACAAGCCCTATCAACCTTGAACAGACAACGTGTTATATCGAGGCTAGTACTAAAGTGCAACCAAGATTTAGCTAACGCCTTGGCAGATAACAGTATTATCCTGAGGTGGGTTAAAGGGCACGACAGGAGTAAAGGTGAACTCATTGCCGATTCTTCAGCCAGGGAAGCGGCTGGACTGAAAATTTTTGGACCCTACGGTCTAACGACTTCGACAATTGCGGAACTAGCCAAACGTTACACCCATGCACAATCCCTTAAGAGTTGGGATGGAATCCAAGGATGCAGTCTTGCCAGGATCACCCTGAGCGACCCTGGGAAGCTGGCGTCGAAGAATATTTGGCGATGACCAGGAAAAACCTACGTTTAACAGTAGGATTTCTGACTGGCCACTGTCAACTAAGGAAACACCTCCATACTATGGGGCTAGTGGACACACCTTCATGCAGGATGTGTGAACAGGAAGGTGAAACTGCCAGGCATATCTTATGCGAGTGTCTCGAGTTATCGTTAATAAGAGAGTGTCCGGTCAACATTCTCACCATCATCTTCGTCGTTTCTTGACTTTGACATGGTAGGTAGTGTGACAATTTGGTCCTGGGGTTTCATACCACCAGCGCAACACCTGGTTGTTTATCCATTTGTGGATGCTCTCTTTACTCAGGCATTTAGCAATTCCACAGGAAGGTTCTGGTCCTATCAATACCTGTGTTGCTCCCTGCTTGGCCAATTCATCGACCCTTTCATTGCCTTTTATTCCTTGGTGACCTGGTACCCAGGCTAAGGTCGCTGTATTATGACTACCTAGTGTGTTGAGGGCCTTGCGACATTCCCACACCAGATTTAATGTTATCCGATATAAGCGTATCGTCTTTAGTGCTACTTGGCTGTCGGAGTAGATGACGATTCTTTGGCTATCCACATCCCGTCTCATCAACATTTTAAATGCAGCCCCCTGTATAATATAATTCTAGGCATAATTCAGATACAATGTCCTGTACCTATCTTCAACTGTATCAGAAATGTAAAAAAAAACATTAATGTCAATGTAGGAACTGCTCGAAATGCTCGCCGCGAACGTCTTGGCAACATGCTAACCTTAACATCTCAGGCATGGCTGATCTAATCGTTCTTTCCAGTCATCCAAGTTGAGGGGTTTAGTTTAGTGTACAATACTTTTGACATCACAAAATGTAGTCTAATGGCGTCATATCAGGAGATCGTGCTGGCCATTCTATCGATCAGCGCCTCCCTATCCACCAATTTGGAAAACAATTTTTCAGGTACTGCCGGACATTGATTTGGTAATGGGGTGGTGCATCTTGCTGAAGACATATTGTATTTGCAGGAGCTTGTGGGTTTGCAGGATCAGGATTCAAGTTTGTTAACGTTGTCTGGACATTATTTTGAAGCAGTTCTTAATATTTATCTCCATTCAAGTTGCCGTTAAGGAAAAAGAGAGGGAGTGTTCGGTAAGTCTTGGCCTACACCTGCCGATATAAAGGAGATGTCTCCTAGTGACCTGTCCACCTTCCTGGATGGAGGACGACCTGGGAGGACAACTCCTCGGGAGGATGTACAATGGGTCACATGCGATCTAAGTGCTGTGAGCCTACACTCACCCTTCTAACTCTACAGATACAGATACAGCCCAAAAACTTATGCAGTTTTCAGGTATAAGAATTTATTATTTGCCAACAGGACAAATACGACCCTGTCATGTATAATACCTTTATGGCTTCATTGCATGTCATTATCCCATCTCAGGTTAGGACAGTTTTTTAGATCATTCATAAAAACACGCAAATGTCCCTTTTACAAAAAATAAAGTCTATGGAATCTCCAAAAATTCATCATTATATGCAAAACGAACTACTCCAACTATTCACAAAAAATATATCTGGTTTTATTATACTTGCGAGTAACATTTCCGAATACCGTATCGATAATATACTTCCTGGAGATCACTTCAAGTCATTTTTATAAAATAGCAAGTCGATATTGAATATTTGCCGGTATTGTGGCTCGACTGACAGCATGCAGATTGCAGATCCGAACTTTGCGGAGGAGTTCAATAGTTTTATATTTGGAGCTTAAGTGAATTTTCGGTTTTATCTATTCGAATACTTGAAGGTATATTTCAAAATAAATAACTTTTATGTCTGTTGAAGATTTGAACGTGGTTTATAATTAAAACATGGCAGCATTGACATTATTAAGTGAGTGAAAAGTAGATGCTTCCAGACTAATTACAGTTTGTGGTTATCTACTTTCGAAACTTGCCTCTAGATCGCACAAAAATCGATCCACCGCAGTATGGAGGTATTTAAAACCATCAATTGACAATTTTATCAAAGTTGAAATACCCTAGCCACATTTGAGTTCCGAGCTTGATCTTTTAACACGCATTTGTTGAGATTGACATTCACCGAGTTTTGTTATTAATGAATGACGAACCTCCCTTCAAAACATATTTCGATTCGTGCCTTCGTTCGCCGACAGCGGATCTGCAAAGTAATTAAAAAATAAGCTGTCGCTGCGTCGGTACACATCACCTCGGATATGAAGCGAATGCATTTCCAGCTAGGTTTTATTACCACTTAATGGATTTTTCGAGTGGCATCTTTTTTGATGTTGATGCTTCAACTCGGCGATGGAAGTTTTTAAAAAATTACAATTTTCAAACCGACAATAATGCTTGGCTGCTTCTCTGTGTAAATATGACGAATAAAATGTCTAAGAATTATTAATGTTATATCTAGATTAAATTTTATAAAGCAGCAACCGAACTCGGGAGCAGAGAGATACACATAGATTCAAAAGTTTTGCATCACCCTATATCTCCGAAAAAAAAATGTGTTCATTATAAATGGATCAGAGATTATACAAATAATTAGTTTCAATAAAAAAAAAACGTGAAATTAAATAAATTAAATACAAATTGATTCTTTTGGAAAGGTTAAGTGAGAACCTGCATGAGAACTTTTAATAAAGAGTATTTCCACCTCTAGAATTTATGCAAGCTTGAAGTCGCATGCCCATGCTGTTTATTAAATTATTGATATTCTGTTGAGGAATATTTCGCCATTCTTCTTGGGCCGCATGAAAAAGCTCTTGTACACTCCTGGGTGGATTTCTGCGTGCTGCCACTGCCCTGGCAAGCATGTCCCAAGCATGTTCTATGGGATTCATGTCAGGAGATAGGGCAGGCCAGTTCAAGCGATTGATCCCTTCAGTTTCAAGATACTCATTTACAGCTCTGGTCCGTTGAGGTCGGGCGTTATTGTCCATAAAAACGAAGGAATTGCCAACAGCTGCGCGCCACAGTCTCACGTGAGGATGTAGAATCTCTCTGAGATACCTATCACCAGTCATCGTTCCCCCCACATGAATTAATTCTGTGCGATCATTTAACATGATACCAGCCCAAAACATAGCACTTCCTCCTCTGAAGGGCGGCACGGGGCGAGCATGGGCAAGGTGAGCAACTCCCGTTGGATCCCGCCACACACGTATTCGATGGCTATCTTGTACCAAACAAATCCATGTCTCGTCGGAAAAAAACACCGAATTCCAAAATTCTTCAGGAAAGGCCGCCTGTTCTTGAGCCCACTGTAGTCGGCAAACTCTGTGCTCAGGTTGTAGTCTGGGCACTATTATTGGTCGGCGACACCTCAAACCTGTCGCAAGTATTTGACTTCGTAATGTCGAGATCGATACTTGAACTCCCAACGCATGTCTCATATCTCTTTGGAGTGCTGGTATTGTCATGGTCAGGTTTCTTTGGATAGTTGAGTGGATATAGCGGTTCTACCGCTGATTAGTAACACGCCTTCTACCGCTTCTAGGTCTATCACGAAGAGAATTGGTCTGGAGATTACGGTTCCTTACACGAGACACATCACTTTGCCAAACGCCAACTCTATTTGCCACGAACCTTTGAGAATGACCTTCTTCAACTAAAGCCACTATTCTTGCACGGTCAATCTCACTTATGACTTGACGATTCATGATTGCACTTAAAATCGTAAAAATCAAATGCCTTGAATGTTAAAATGATCGCACTAAAAATGTTATCTTACAAAAAAAAACTGTTAAAAATCTGTATATTGCAGAAAATATGGAACGTATTGAAATGGTAAACATTGATAAACAAGCCAACAAAAAATTGTTAGCGCAAAAAAATTCCTTCGCATCCGAAGAAGGTGATGCAAAACTTTTGAATTTATGTGTATGATGAAGGATGTTATACAAGCTGAATATTCTGATTATGGAAAGAGCCAAAATACTGGGAGCCCTCAGTTACAAGCCCTTACGCTACGGTGGTTTCTAACCATCAATGCTCTGTTCTGTATGATAGAATACCAGACTGCGTCTCACATTCGGCCATCCTGCTCCGCTCCTCGATCTCAAGGTACCTGGTGGTCTGTTCACTAACAGTGAGAGCACTTATAAAGTGCGCATGCGGGCTATATCATAATTTGCAATTTCGAGAGAGCTCGCTTGCGCACTTTATAAGTGTTTATTCTCGTAGGAGCTCTCACTGTTAGTGAATAGACACCCTAGAGAGCTGGACCTCTAACATTTGTGCTGTCACCTACTTGTTCGGGATGCCTTCCCTGCCTACGCCTAGCTCACCATCCCGGTGAGCCTGAGGCCTTACGTCACTCCAGCAATTTACCTGTTTCTTACGATATCTCTGGACAGAAAAGAGATATCGCCTTGTGGTTTGCAGTGTTTTATAACTAATTCAGTCTACTTTCTAGAGATCTACTTCAATTTGTATGCTCCCATTTAAAATTGTTACGAGAAAACACAATATTAAAAAAAATAAAACAACGCCCTTAGCACTTATGTTATTAATCAGATTGCTTCATATTCACAAATTTTTAATTGTTCAACAAAAGCTCTTTCAAACAACATCAAGTTTATTGAAATCGGTCAAGCAGAACCCGAATTACACGCGTTTTTTCGTGACAAGGTTCCCACTCTCCCCCACCCCTCATTTGAAGAGATAGACTTAAGCTTGTCCCATACAAAAAAATGGAGAATTTGTCGAGGAATATGATTATAACATTTACTATGCTCGTTAATTGAGTAAATTTTGAAAATTTCAACTGTCAAACACGCCCTCTAGTGGTTGGCCACCCGGTACAACTATCTCTCCTGCTCATTCGTGAGCCTGATACTTTGCCTGCCTACGCCTAGCTCACTCTCCTGGACAGCCTTACGCCTCACGTCCATTCCAGTCACTTCCTCTCCACCAATCAACTCAGGATAAAATTGTACATACATCAGTAAATTTTGAATTGTTACTTATATTTTCAAGCATTAAGAGACATTTCTAATGTAATTACTTTAACTTTTAAGTAATTTCCCACGAGTGGAAATCCCAAAAGGAAAAATCAGATCAGCTCTGGAGGAAATGAAAATCCATAATTCGTATGCTTTGATTTACTCGGTTAATATTCGAAGATGCTGGGGATTCAATAGATATAGGGGAGCCTTAAGCAGGAAGTCGGGAAATATTATTTAATACTCCACCGGATTATATTATAAGTTTTAGAACAAAATATATATCGAATATGTATCAAAGGAAATAAATATTAGATTTTGGAAAATATTATCAATATATTTTTTCTACAATCACATTGAAAAGTAGGCTCTTTCGCTTGCCATTCACAACGAAAAGTTGAAGTTTCTTGAGGAGAGTTACTTTACGCGAGTAATTACCGCAATAATGTCACTTTTCGCTCGTACATAAATAACTATTTTTTAGTTTTTACTAAAAACTCCATCTTGTATCACTGGTGAAATATCTCACCAATACAGAAGATTCTGTATTCTGCGACCATGTTTATTGTCAATTCAGTGACAAAAGGGTTCTGGTCTAAAGAATGGAGTTGTCTTGCCTTTCTATCTGTTTGCTCGTACCTAGGTTCCGGTACATAATGAATCTTATTTTCCACTTAACTCGCCAAATGGTTGCGTATTATTAAGACTATTTCACTAGAGTAAATGGATAACTGACAAAATTTGAAAAGGTTTTGAACTGGCAATTTTTTGACGTTTAATATATCAAATCTTTGTGTATAAAATTCTATCACTCTGTGATAAAATTCAATATAAAATCTTTGTTAGTGGTTTCTAAGGAAACTAAGTTGTTTATTTATTTATTTAACTGTCTGAAAATTATTAAAACTGTTGCAAAAATTTTAATAAGTATTATTAACATGAATAATACAAGATTTGGAAATAATTCAATAAATGAAATAGAGAGTACAATTAAGCGAAGTATACCGCGAAATACAATGAAGACAAAAAAGTCTGCGTGGGAACAGTTTAGAATGTTTCTGGACGCACGTAATTATACGTTAGAAAAGGATTCTTCTGAACAAGTTATAGCAAAAATTCTTGAAGATTATGGTTTTAACATGAAAAAAAGAGATGGAACTGATTATACTGAAGCTAGTATGAAAACACTTTTGAATACGACTGCTCAAATGGTCCAGGAAAAATATTTTCTAGAATTTAACATCAAAATTGATCCATTTAAAGATATTACCTATAAATTTGCTAGATTGGCCAGGGATACAAAACGTAAAAAGCTTCAGGCTGAATCTGAATCCAGAAAAAGAAGTTCTAACGCGTTTACCAAAGAAGAATTAATGGAAATGGTAGAAAGCTATCCTGAAGATAATCCTGATGGGTTACAAAAAAGTTTTTTTATTTATGTTCGTTCGAATTAGCATGGCGTGGAAATGAAGCTGCTGATTGTGATAATAATTAAAATACGATAATAAAGGTTATTTTACTGGCAGGTTAGAATATAATCCAATCTTTTCCAAAACGACACAGGGAGGATCAAAAGCTTTATCTGGCAGTAAGTGGCTGGTAAAAAATAATGCTAACAACCATTTGTGTTCCGTTCGTTTATTTTTGAAAATTATTGAAAAAAGAGAATCCAATCCTTATCTAACAACAACAAGATTATTTTTAACAGTATATCCAAATTGGGAGAAAGGAATATGGTAAAAAAATTCACCGTTGGGAATTAATACAATTTCAAAATGGACGGAAATATCGGCAGAATCAATTGGTATAGACACAAAGAAAATTGAAATAACCAATCATCCACATAGAGCTTCTGCAATATCTACATTAGCAAAAGAAGAAGTTGGTGAACAAGAAGTAATTAAGCTTACAGGACATTCTTCTGCCCATTCTTTGAAACCATATTTACAATTAAATGAAGAACACCATTTCCAACTTATAGAGAACCTTCGAGAAAATAAATATAAAAAAAAGGTTCCTCAGTTTCTAACTTAAACTCATCACAGGTAATGATGCAAAACAATCCCCAAAATAATATCACAACGTACAATTATAATAATTGTACTTTTTACATAAATAAGTAATTTTGTCCACGACCACCTAATAATAAGTCAATATTTTACCTCCTAACTAAAGGTATATGGTACCCATACATCAACTGTCGTGAATTATGGTTCATAATAAACTGTAGTGTATTATGGTTCATAATTCACGACTAGAGATGGGGAAACAATATGGAATAAACTATTAAATCTGTGTTTTTTGTTCAGGAAATTTGTTTCTGACATATATCGTATCTATAAAATATTGTAATTTTTAGTATTGATACTTTTCATAACGATATTTTCTAATATTAAGTATTTTAAAACAATATATTTATAACGGTACGTTGTATTGATACTGTCTACAGTATCGCCCATCTCTATATGTCAAATTATTTGGAGTAGCTGCCACAACATTTTGAGTTTAGTAATATGCCAAATCGCTACTGACTTTTATTTATTAATAAAAAAAATTAAGTGTCGTGGACAAAGTATAGTATTCTACTCGCAATTTATGGCCATAATTCACTTGGGTGACGTCAGCCATCGTGAATTATGGCTATCATAAACTGCTCGTTTAATAATATACTATTATACATATGATTTTTTAGTTTTTCTCTCGTGAAATAGTCATGTCGAATACCACTCAATTAAAAATTTTGTAAGGTAAAATGTTCCTCTTGTCGTATTCAAGTTTGTTGCTTTTAGGTAATTTTGCTCATGACATTTAATACAAAACCACTCGCCTAACGGCTCGTGGTTTTGTTAAAAATGTCATTCGCAAAATTGCCAAGCAACAAACTTTCATGACAATCAAAAAATTCTGCCGACAAAATTTTCACTCTCGTGGTATTATAATATATGAAATGACCATTTTACTATGATCTAGTGTAGTGGTAGAGTTGCTACATCTTCAGTTATGATGAATAGGCAAATATTTAGTCTTTATGTGCAAACAATTTTTGTTTGATTCATTTACGTCGAAAATTGTAACAAATTATTGCTTTATATTGAGTTTGGATGGTGGAATTTCCGTAAAAAATCGTCGGGGCATCACTAATATCATAAAATTGAATAGTAATCCATCAAAGCGTATTCGGAAAAGTATGATGCAGTAACATGTTCACAGATTAGTAGCTAATCACGCGAATGAGATTAAACTGCGTCATGAAAAAATCTGGTGTTTACTTGAACAATCAATATATCCCACAGGCATATGCCGAAAATAATATCTATCGTCTCTAGCTCTGTTCAGTTCACTTTTATTAAATTCTGTTTGCAAATAAATATTGAAGTTTTCAAATCAAATTGGAATTCTGTTTGATTTTTAAATATAATTGAATATCGGTCCTCACAGCGAAATTTATTGGAAAAAGAGAGGGTGTTCGGGAAATTTAATAATCTACCAACTTTCCGGAGAATAAAATAAAAGTAACACATACTTTACGGATCGTTTAATAAAAACGTAACCGCGCTAATATTTACGGCTTCATTCAGAAACTACCGACAAATTGAAATTTACAGCATACTTTTGAATTATTGATATATTTAACTTATATAATAATACCCAGTCGAATGGAATGGAACTTTTCAAGAAATTTAATCTCACCGTTCAAGGTAAGATGTATTTTATGCGTTTCACAGGCAGGTGTTACCATTCGGAACTTTACAATTCAAGTAATGGAAAAGATTAAACATGGAAAGTCATCGAAGCAATGACCACTATCTTGCAAGCCGTGAGAAACTATGGAAACACCAAACAAAATACGAATAATGAAGTAGCCAGAATATCTATAATGCACTGTCCTACATTTAATTCAACTGATAGAAATTTCAATCAGACTTTTAATAAAAATCATCAAAATCAAATTATTCATTAAAATTACTCGAATCTTGCAAGATGTGGCTTAACCCAAAGAATTAATGGCTGTGGTGCACAATTTGGTAGTAGAGTAGAGTGAAGTTGAAGATCATATTTGGTTCTCACTAGGAACAAACATGAACTGTAGTAATTAGGAAAACGAAAGTACGCAATTATTGATTACATGCCCAAAAAGCCGTAGAATGTTTCTGTCAAAAAGGGACAGATCTTCCTGCTTGAACTAATGAAATCTCTGTTGTTTCTGGTTCAAATTGGAATTTAAAAACTCAGTAAATGAAGTTGCAATAGCAAATAGTGATATAGTAATAGCTGCTTGGATATATTTAATGTGTATATACAAGAAAGAACACTTTGTTAAATAAAAATTCCGTATTCCGTATTCCATAAAAACCTTATTTTATTTTGTAAATTTATCTTGATACTTCCGAGTGCATTATGAGCAAATTAGCTTTTAAATATTTGCTTTGAACAACATAATGCGTCGAGAGCTTTTACTATAAATATACACCAACCTAATAGTTCTCGTTTTTTCGCAAAACTTACTGATGTGAGGGCGAGCACAAAATAAATCAGTCTATAATAACCTCACAATTGTCGCTACCAGCGAAATATTACACTCAAAAACAGGAAAACTTTTTAAAAAGTTTACTCTTATCTTGATAATACTTTTTTTTCACTACAAGTCACTTACATGTGGGAATATACTTATATGGAGAAAATATTTTCAATTAAGGCTCGTTTTTTGCTGGATAAACTTTGAAACTTGGTTTTTCCAATTTCCGCGGATATATCATTGATTAAAAGTTTGACAGCACGCATAAATAAATATTATAATAAAACGATTTCCAAAATCATCTCCAGCGGTCTCAACTTTTTTTAACTGATCAAAAAACCGTGGATATTTTATACAGTGCGTCCATAAAGTAACGCATAAATTCATTAT
>CAJUYI010001945.1:19393-30323 GCA_910591695.1 Galerucella pusilla
AGGAACGAGCACTTTCCCACAGTGTGGTACTACGTGCTTCCGTAAAGGAAAAAGTGAATCGTAAGCAAACAAGTTGGTATATAGGGAGTATAAGAAAGGTAGTACAATGTTTAGAAAAATGAGGAACGACGCAGCTTAGCTATGTCATATATAACGATCTTGTAGAAGAAAGGGGGGACAATGTTTTGAAAAATTATGAATGACACAGTTTACCTATGTCTATTGAAAAGTAAGCAATTAATGCTGAAAATTATCCCTCGTAGATGGATGATTGTCCCCCATGGCTGGAAGATGACCCCAGCCAGTCGAAAATATAATCAATCGGTCAGAAAGTCTACAACCGACAGAAAATATTCCCCACCGGCTTACAAGGCGTTTTCTACCGGCTGCACCCTGCCAGAAGTTTGTCTTTACTAGCAAAGTGCAGTTATAAAAATATACAAACAGGAACAAATAATTCAAACTTAACAATTATAAAACAAATATCAACAAAATAATAACATCTAGGTACATACATTTATAACAATATTTTTACAAAAAATATTAAACATTAACAGCATGCAAATATTAAACCCATACAGTTAAGAAACTAAACATGCAAAGTATACTTTAGAGATCCATAGAGCTGTTGAAATTTCTGGAACAGAAAATCCAACAAAATTAAAAAATTCATGAAACATTTGATGGAATCCATGAAGCCTGTAAGAGAGTGTTGGTGTGCTGAAAAACAAGCGCTGAAAGAAATTGTTAGTCCATAACTGCCAAGAATAGCCATTTTGCATGAAAAAGGGAGAAAGGACAATATTAGGAAAATTGAGGAACGACATAGCTTACCTATGTCTTTTGGAAAAATAACCAACTCGTAAAAGAAAAGGAGGACAGTATTTAGGAAAATGAGGAACGACATAGCTTACCTATGTCTTTAGAAAAATAACCAACTTGTAAAAGAAATGGATGACAGTATTCAGGAAAATGAGGAACGACATAGCTTACCTATGTCTTTTTGATATAATAAATGAATCGTAAGAGAAATGGAGGACAATATTCAAAAAAATGAGGAACGACATAGCTTACCTATGTACTTATTTTTTCTTGACAACGGTAGCTGGAACGCTACCGAAACGTTGAAATAAATAATTTAAAAATATTGTGGTTTAATTTCCCAAGAAATTAAAAAGAGAATGAAGTGAAGCTTATACGACATACCCTGTATGTTACAACATTTTATGTCAGTAAATAAATTCTTTTTTTCATTTCCGTGATCATACTTTACTTATTGAGATTGAAAATAAATAAAAATATCTGCTGACAGAAATTGTATTTGAAACCAAAACATCGAAACTTTGTGAAGGTAATATCTCTAATCGAAACAGCTGACCCGCAGATGCGTTTGCTTGAATCGTCAAGAAAAATGTATTAAACTAAAGCCGATTTAATACCACTAGCGACATCTATCGTAAATATTTTGAACTTAAAAATAACTAGATTTTTGTTTATGTTTTGAGGTTTGTCTACCTGTGAGGAGGCCCCTCTTAAAGCAGTCAACATAGACTTCGTTTCACGTAAGAAGAAGCCACTTGAAGTTGGAGTCGTATGAGCGAACTTGTTGTCAAAACCAGCGCCAAATTGTTAAACTGACATTCAACTTCAAATCAGTATCGTAACGTTTTTACATTTAGTTGGTTAACGCAAAATAGCATGTATTCATCCTATAAGTATTTTTTCGTGAGATACCGTTGATGTAAAGTCGGTTACAGAGCGGTTATACCCCCACCAAAGAAATTTGAAAGGTTGTTATCGTTCAAGATCTCTCGCGAAAATCAACCGGTTAACCGGATAGAATTAACTTCACAACAATAATGAATAAACATAACCTCAATAAAAAGTGACGAGTTACAAAGTTTCTTATGGTTCCATTGTTCCTATTGTACGAAAAATGTTTTTTTTTTAGTTTTAACTATAATTGACGATTTTTTTGGTACTAGCCTTCTCGTAGTTATGTCATCACAACTAAAGGCGGCGCCAGACATGCGGTATTCGGCGAATACCGAGCGACTGCTCGCCAAGTAGCAAGTAGTTGAGTTACTTGGCAAAGTGTGCGCCAAATGACAAGCACCTAAACCAGATATTCGCCATTCGTTGGATGCGGATTCAGAGCGTTATACGGCAAATATTCGTTTCCTTTGATTTTGCTTCGAAAGACCGACACACAACGGGAACTACGCGAGCACTGCACAAATACTAAAATTGGTCATCGGCAAGTAGCGATCAACCCGTCCACATATTCGCTACTTTGCGAGCAGTCGCTCGGTATTCGCCGAATGCCGCATGTCTGGCGCCGCCTTTACGTTGCATAGTTCAGTTAGGCTACGAGTTTCGGATGATTATTTTCATCCTAGGGTGATTCATATGGATTGATTAAGCAATTATAATGAAACGGTGTTTTTTCAGCTTTTTAGAATGTAAATAAACACTTTTTCGCAGTTACTAGCTCCTTGTATATTATACATGAAATAATGAATTATCTTTGACATTATACTGAAATTTCAATTAAATTTCTATAACCGCCAGTAACCATACACCTAGGTGCGGGAACTCAAAGAGATCCCGTTTTATAACTTATTGCGTAACAAATTACGTCATTAATATTCTCCCCTATTACCGTTCTATCGCAAAAATGCAGTGGGAACTGAGTAACAGTTCCCGTTAGATATATCAACGGGATCTCGCGAAAAAATACCATATGTATAGTTCAAATGAAACATTGGGAAACATTCTTATGTGAAACGGAGTCTACCTGTAGTTTTCTTCAGAGTGTGAAATTTACCTTCATATACATACATATGAAAAGAGCGACTTCAAGAGCTTGGGAAAAGAAGAGGAAGAGAGAGGAAAAGAGAGACTGGACTGTGCGAGAGGTGTGAAGTGGAGGATGATATGGGGCATGTTCTCAGATGATAGAAGAACGAGGAAGTGCTGAAGAAGTTGGAAACGAAAGTAGGGGATGCGGTTTATTGGGAAAACATGGTGGAGATAATGTTGAGGGGGAGGAGGAGTCGATGAAAGTAAGTGGCGTAATGAAAAACATAATTAGGAAGAGAGAAGGACTCGTTCTGGCATGAGAGAGATAGGAGTGATGGAAGGGAGAAGATAAGTGTGTAAGAGGCTGCCGCGCGTCTCGAAGTAGGCTGTTGTAGTGATACCGAGGCGGGGCCAACGGCGAGTTTGAGGTATGTTCTGCCGGTAGGTATCCCTATAAAGGCATATTCGAATGGGCTCAGGATTAATTAACGAAATGATTTCTCCAGTCCAGAATTATGCTCTCAGAGCTTCTTGGCGGAAGATATCTAACGTATACTGATGAGGCGCAAATACTCCGAAATTGCGAACTAAATTGTTCGGTTCTATCTTGCATCTTACCAACCCCGCTTTACTTTGAAGTGTAATTCAATATCCTTCGTGGCATGTAGCCAGGGAAGTAGTTGCTGTTCCTTAGTGAACGGTCTTTGTTCTTCGATTTTCAAAGACACTGTAGGGCGTTATAATAGTATTATACTATTACCTAGCTTTGACATCTATTGAAAACACGCTTCACTAAAATGACAATTTATTTGCAGGAAACTGTGAATAAAGCAGATATTGGTAGTTTTTTATTTGGATTACCATGACAAAATATTTCTTCTGTAAACATTTTTTTAGGAAAGTAAAAGTTTACAAGAGAATATTCCACAATCACATTTTTTAAAACAAATTTTACGCCAATCTAACTAACCATTACCTACTTTCGTTTGAAATTAAGTAACAATTTATAAATTCGGTTACGCCTAAGTAACCAATTAAAGTATACCTAATAACAATTTCATAGTAACACGTATTACTTAACTAACGATTTTGGTTAATAATTTGAATTACATTTCAACAATCTTGAACTATAAATCTTCAATTTTTCCTTTCATTTTGCTTAATGGGCAATAATTAGGATACTAGATAAATCCTTAACAGGTTTAAATATGTATGTTTTTTTATTCAGATTTTTTTCTTCAGACAATAAGAGTTTTGGAATTGGAGAAGTTATGGGTATACTAATAATGTATGTATTAGGGTTGAACCCACAACATACGATAGTATGGAATAGGAGCTGAATTAGTCTGTATGTGTTGCCCTATGATCTACTTTTCAATTACCTTTTCTGACTACCAATACATCTAAAAATCCAAGCTGTTTGTTCATAGTAAGTTCATAGTAAGTTGTATTTTTAAGTTAATGCTATTGGTGGATTGAAGAGAACTGTATAGTTTTGTTGCACCTAGGCTCCATATAATAAAGATGCCGACGATATATCGGATTTTGTAGAACAATAGCCGGTCTCAACCAACTTCCCATTGTTCTAGTCTAGTCTAATCATTCTAGTAATCATTCAAGTAATAATTCCAGTAATCATTCAAGTAATCATTCCAGTAATCATTCAAGTAATCATTCAAGTAATCATTGAAGTAATCATTGAAGTAATCATTGAAGTAATCATTGAAGTAATCATCCAAGTAATCAATCATTCGAGTAATTATTCAAGTAATCATTTATCAAGTAATCATTCAAGTAATCATTCAAGTAATCATCCAAGTAATCATTTAAGTAATCAATCATTCAAGTAATCATTCAAGTAATCATTCTAGTAATCATTCAAGTAATCATGCCTATCCCTGAGGCAATTTTGGTGGCTATAAATGGTCAACAAACAGTACGAGATGTATCTAATGACAGGAGTGATTACAACATAACCTTATAACATGACAGATAAACAGATAAATCTCTCTCGTGGGTCAAAATATTCCGAGGAAACAGATTTACATGACTGATCTGAGTGGAATTACCGAACAGTTCAGATTTATTTCCCCTACCTCTAGATGTAATATACGAACGATTCAGAGTGAAAATATTGATCGGACGCAAATAAAGAACGAAACTTGTGTTGACAAGCAGTAATCTAAAACTTGTATCTCAAGTAAATTTGGAAATGATGGCTTTTCATAGTGAGGTGTTCATCTCAGTGAATCATCAAGAAAACCCAATAATTAATAAGAAATTAACTGAGCAGAAATATGGCCTGTAAAAGTTTCGTTCCAGTAGTACTGTTTTTGAAATGTCAGAATTTTTCAACCAAACCTCCTAAACCTAAAAAAGGAATTTCTTTTAGGAATTCATCAGTGGCATGCGGTATTGTTCGCACAAATAGATATTTCAAAATTAGAACAAAAACAACGCACTGCACTCGATGTTATTTTCGTTCTCACTGTGAGGCTGAACTGTTGTTTTTAAATTGTTTTTATGGATTTATATTAAGATGAAAACAGAAACATATGTTTCCAAATAGAACACGATTTTGGCAAACAACATCGTTAAAGAAGTTAATGAGTGTTTGACATTATGCTGTTTACCTAAAAGATGTTTATTGTTTTTATATGTACCAGTATGCTTTGCATTCACTCATGTGAACTGACTATTTTTTAGTTAAATGTGATTTATTTCGAATTGTTTCATCGGCAATATTAAGTACATAAGATAAAATTTAAGCTGTGCACAATATTTGTTCAATAAATAAAAATGAGAACGAACAAATCTACTAGAATAGAATAATTATACACAGTGCTTCAAAAAAAGCACATTCCTCCCTTTTCTTATGAACGATGATACTTAGACTGATGAAATTTTTAGGATGAAAATGAACCATACACAATAAGCTTATCTGCTAGTGGTACTAGTACTACTGAATGTGCAGGCGAGCCTTGACCTAGCCAAACTAAAGTCAAGGTTCCGGCACTGAGGCCACTGGCGGGCCCATTGTGCCATTCCTGCTACCTAGACATCCATAAAGCCGAGCCCTTCAATAAAGGCCACAACCTTTTTCAGTGGATGCCTGATTGTGTCTCCAGGGGCCATGACAGGGACTCCGAAGATTCTCCTGCGTAATACAGCCCATTGTGGACACTCTAAGAGAACATGGACTGACGTTTCGTCAGGCATGCCGCAACCCCTACATAGGGAACTTTCCTCTACTCCTAGGTTGTAGAGATGCTTCCTCACACAGCAGTGCCCTGTTAGGAGTCCTGTTATCTTCCTCAACCTACTCCTTGGTAGTTAAATAGCTGCCCCAACGTGTCCATCAATTCATCCCTTCAGTAGAAGTTTGGATTGTCTAGGACCCTGCAGAGCATTCCATTGAGCGAGGTGCTGGTTCCTCAGCCACTTCCTCGTCTCCTTGCGTATTGTTTGTTTTGTTAGGCCGAGGGTCGGGCCCGGGCCGCAGAAAGGAGCCCCTTCCGCAGCCAGTATATTCGCCATTTCGTTGCCTTCAAAACCAAAGTGGGCCGGAATCCATTCTAGCCGCACTGCGTTCCGACTTGCAAGATCAGCAAGTCGTTCTCGACATTCGTCAGCAAGTCCTGAGTTGATGGTATATCCACTCATGGCTTTAATTGCTGCCTGACTGTCGGTGTATCTGGTTATGCGTCGATCCACATAACCTTTGTCTAGGTTTATCTGCGCACATTCCAAGATAGCGTATATCTCGGCCTGATATGCAGATACACCATCACCCAATGGTACACAGATTTGTGTCCTTGGGTTCCTAGAGTAAATTCCAGCCCCTGCTCTGTCACCAGAGCATGAGCCATCTGTGAACCGGACGGTCCCATGAGGCTGTGTATTTGTCTCTTTTCCCCAAGATTCTCTGTCCCGGATCATAGCCCTGTATGGGGTTCCGAAGTAGTACTTGCGCAAGTTTTCGTCAGCCGCTCGAGCCAGAACTGGAATATCTTCCAGGAGCCGGAGCTTCTTGACGTGTCTGCACTCTTCCCCTCTTCGCATGTATCCCAGACGCTTCAAGCGCAGGAACTCCCTCCCCGCCTCAGCCTCGATCACATGGTGAAGAGGCCGAAGACCAAGGATCACTTCCACTGCTAGGGGTAACCAGATATAGTGGTCAGAGGTGACCTAATAGGCATCGGTAATATCACCAGGCAACTGGTACCAATAATATTGAATGGGACCTTATGGCAAGTGACACTTCGTTTGAAAGGAATTTAAAATACCTATCCCGCTATACAATTTTTTTGGGATTTACGATGTTTTTGATAGTTAATAGTTATGTAACAAGAGTTGTAATGTAAGTAACCCATCACGCACGAAAGAAAAATTTCATAAGTGCGTAATGGGATTGCAACTCGTGTAACGTACTATACTTTTTCTACGCCCATCTATTTTCTTCTGAGTGCTCATAATTTCATTTCCATATCAAGAAAACGCGTATTATTTATTTAGGAATTTGTAGAATGTGTTGCCGACCTTTAGGGGCATCACTGTTTTAAACTAAAATGTATTTCTCTGATGCTAAAAGCTTTTATGTTCTTTCATTGATTAAAAGTATGTAAATAAACCAAATAAAGTAGTACGTGAATCAAAATTTGATTGTAATTTAATTGAACCAGGAAGTTTAAGTTTTCTTCTCAAAACGCACGTGTATGTTATGAGATCTCATTACGTACATGTTATTGTTAAATTTCATTTACAAGGAATGTTGACAGTGCGATTTTTGACGTTTACAGACATGGGCGTAGAAAAAACGAATATACACTATAATTTGAGTTTTTCTTTCAATTAATAAATATTTAAGAGCAAGCTGTTACGATAATTGTTCGAAATGTACTCCATCTACTTCCTGGCAGTAAAACATCTTATTATCAATTCGTTGTTTTAAGTGTAAGGCGGGCTGAAAGCCACCATGTTCATGTATGAAAGCAGGGCTGAAGTGCTCGATTATTTTTGGTTCGTGTCATTCAGGTCCCTGTACAAATTATGAAGATGTGGGTAATGAAGATATGATATGTGAACCAGAAGAGGTACAGGGAGACATAAGTTTAGGGGAAGGTCGGTAGACAACAGTTCAGGAAGAGGTAGATGTGGGAGGAACAAAGCTAGAGGACAGTGTTAACGAATTTGAACAAGGCGCAAATGATGTTTTCAGCCTGCGATATATAATACAAGAAGAAGAAAACACGAGTGAATGGAGATTAACTGATAGATAATTGTTCATGTCGATGTTATATACATGTTTAATTTTTCATATATTTCTCAAGAATAAAATGTATTTTCAAAAAAATTTGTAAAAATGTGCAATTTATTTTCGATTATCATTGCGGACGCTTTGAATCTCCCAAAAATTTCTGGTTCTCGCCAGGCAAACCCGCGGAACTTGGGGTTTCCGCTACATACGGAAAGTTATTTTCGCAATTTTAGCGTCTACTTTCAATCCTTTTCGCACACAATCATTCCTAGGATTGGTCTCTCCAATAAAAGCAGGCCAGGGTCTCAATTTCAAAGAAAGCGATAACTTTTTTGACCCCGAGAGTGGGTAAGATATCGATCATTTTCATGTTTCTTTTCATGGCCTTAATTATTTCGCAGTTGCGAAAATGCAAGGTGGCGCCATCTACCATAGATGCCTGGAGGCCTAAACATAGAAATTGGTGTATTTTCAGGGTCCTTCATCCCAGATTTTGGACTAGAAGCGTCAGTTTTTAAGTTTCAGAAAACTGCGAACTTTTCAAACACCATTTTTGCAAAAAATATTGGTGTAACGAAAAAAATTGTAGGTAATGAACTGCTCTTCATTTTTTGCCGGAACAAAAATTTTCTAGGGATCATAGTTCGGGAGATATCGGCGGAAAACGGATTTTCGGGATCTCTAGAGCCATTTTCCGACCCTCCCACAAATTTCAGGCACCTGACATTTTGGGGGTTCAATGTACCTACTATTACCTGCAAATTAAAAAAAAAATTTTCTTGCTGGACCAGATGCCCAGGTTGACGGTATTTTTCGCCTTCATTTACTGGACTATAACCGTAAAACTCAACATAGAAAAGGTATTTTGGAAAAACAGGCTAAATACATGAAGTTCTCTTGCATGCCTAATTAACTGTAAAATAAATTAGTATAGCCAATAGCTCCTGTGTTAAAAACAAAAACAATAAACATTTAAGAATCGGTGATTGGAATCGTAAACTAAATAATCCGTCAAAAAACTTGACTATTTGACAAGAAACCGAAGAATGCTTGCAATGTCCAGATTCACATAAGCAGTTATAACCATCAAGAAGTGAATCTTTTTTTACTTTTTCTGCAGTATTATCAATTATCCACAGTATTGTACTTTTATTGTCTTTCAAAAAATTAGTTTCCTCAATGAATTGATTAAAGGCTGTTATATAATCTTCTTCGCCTGAACTTATTATTGTATATGTTAATGGTTATATGGTACCAACTATTGAAAATTGAATTCTCACTAGATCCCATTTTTTACTGCATTTTAAATGATCTTGAAAAGCAGCTGAAGTGATAATATTTTATACAAGATAAGTCAAAAAGATGCTTTCTTATCGATTTATCACCTATCTTTTGTCTCCAATATGAGCGTCAGATTAGTGTGTATCCTCTAAATTGAAAATACTGAAAATACATAATTAGGATTATGTTGTGCTTATTGACACATGACACGATCTCCCGAACACTAAAAATAGCTTATAGAAATACCCAGCAATAATTATTGTTAACGCACAATAATCATTGCAATAACTATATTATTTGCCATGGGAATTTCAATTTTTATTGTTATTACGTTTATAAACCTGTTATTACATATATTTATTCCGTATTTAGTTTTCCCCGGTCTTTAAAATCCTTGAATCCTTAGAAATACCTTTGGTTTTGTTTTGTATATTTATTTGTACGTATCAATTGAACTATATGGAAAAAATTCATCAAATACTGTCAAAATAAATATCGAAGTAAACTGTTTCTGTAGCTCTCTCCATTTTATGTCTAATAATATAGATATATATCTATGTTTGTGTATTGGGGTAACAACTGTTATATTTTATTTTGCGAGACTGAGATGGAAAGAATTTCGAATTCATACGATGTTAGTTATCCGATTTCTTTCACCATCCTCATAAAATATATACGACTGAGGTGAAGGTGAAGGGTGAAGAGGGCTGTTTGGGATTTGGATGGTTAAAAATGTTTAGTCTAGAGATAACCATATTACCGAAGCGAGTAAAATTTAGAGACAGTATCACGGAGTTTTATTATAATATTGTACCCAATTAAAATATAATCTTACAAAGCAGCGGTGGGATAGTACCGAGGATAATACCGGTGACGTGAGAAAAGTTCAATGTTTTTTATGTGTAATTTCAAAGTAAGAATCAATTTTAAGATGAAAAAAGTTCGCTAAGTTCTCAACTGAAACGATAAAACCTTGGTTAAACCATCAGGGGCCGTGAATGTACTAGTGTTTGATGCATTTAAACATTGCGAAGGTGCTACAGCGTGGTGCGATGAAATGGGGAAAGTTGGTGAGATATTTACTTGGTCCAGCGTCCAGCTACGAAATGTTAATGAGGAGAGCTAGAAGCGTGATTGGGGAAGCGAAGGAATTATTTACCGAATGTAAGCATGTCAGGAAGACTTAGATGGGAGGAATTCCGAGTTAAAACTACGAGTCTG
The DNA here is from genome assembly GCA_910591695.1 of Galerucella pusilla. Lineage (NCBI taxonomy): Eukaryota > Metazoa > Arthropoda > Insecta > Coleoptera > Chrysomelidae > Galerucella > Galerucella pusilla. The sequence goes on from CAJUYI010001945.1 coordinate 29,955, forward strand.
TATCCAGCGAATCACAATATGAGCGAAAATCTCCGCAATGTAACCTTGTATTCTAGCAAGAAGGTTGAGTTATTTGTTGATGATTATGGAATGCATCGCTGTGGATGCAATATTAAGAGAGTTACTCTAATAATCGGTTGATTCTCATAATTAAAGGAACTACTGATATATTTCGTTTAAAAAGATACGAAGTTGAAGACCTGTGGGAGGGATTTAAACGTAAGAGAACTGTTGTAGCAGCAGATCATGTGAAAAAATGGATAAGCATACAGAGCGAATAGGATTAGAGGCAACGTGCCTATAAGCGAAAGTCGCTACAGTGTTTTTTTATTGGCAACGTGCCTATAAGCGAAAGTCGCTAATGTGTTT
>CAJUYI010001946.1:0-39984 GCA_910591695.1 Galerucella pusilla
TCATATGTTTGGTTTGTAACGGAGTTATGCAGCACTCTGTATAGTTCGATATAATTTCAAAATATGGACCCTCAACACATCTACTATTTTTGTTAATAACATTTTTTGATATCTCTTAAAATAACCCATATACCGAAGTTTGTCGTAAGGTTGGTACACCCACCCTGTATATTGTTCAAAGTATATCGATCTTTTTAAAAACCATGTTTGATTGGAATTTGAAAGTTAGTAATTACAATATGAAGTACTTAGTATCGATAACTCACCATAGAAATTCAACTTAGAACTGCATAAGACCAAAAATAGTTTGCATAGATATATGGATAACCTTTCAATATTATATTGCGTGTACTCTTAACTTAATACCAATTGCGTTGGTCTGTTGTTAACTTTACATTAAAACAAATATCTTAAATGGAATTCTGTTTGTCTTCTACTAGTAGATTATTAATTATACAGGGTTAAATATATTTCGATGATTGGAACTCGAAGACAGTTGAATGTAGAGATCACATTTTAAATTTCCGACGTCATCGATCTACTCGTGACAACCTTGTCCTATTGCAAACCGACATCTCCTCAGGCTCTCGTAGCAACTATCTTTGATATCGAAGGTGCTTTTTGTTACAATCTCCATAAATGCAATAATCAACAAACTATTACAATATAAACTAGATGGCAACATTCTCTTTTTCATACAAAACTTTTTGACTGCAAGGTCATTTAGAGTCTCTGCAAATGGTAAACTTTCCCAGCCTCACACCCAAAATGATGGTGTCCCTCAGGGATCTGTATTAAGTCCCACCCTATTCATCCTTTCAATAAACGACTAATGCGCCAACTTCCCTACTCCCATCAAATATGTTCAATATGCTGATGATTTAATTGTCTACTGCCATGGAAAATCTGTTCCCACCATCTGCAAACTTCTACAAAACGCAGTAAATTTGCTGCAAGATAGAGCCAACAACCTACATCCCTCCTTATCTCCAAGTAAATCGAAGGTCATATATAGTTTAGCAGAAGATGCCCATCCGGTACACCGCTAATCTTCTTCAATAACTCCCTGTTACCTGCTGTTAGTCATTTCAAAATTCTTGGATTGACTTTCGCCTCTCGGCTTAATTGGAGACTTCATATCAACACACTCAAAGGCATTTGTCTTAAAAGCTCTCTCCCACTTTCGCTGGGGATCCGACGAAAATACTTTATTAAGAGTTTACAGATCCCTCATCCGTTCTAAATTAGACTACGGCAGCTTTATTTACATATGTCAGCCTCCAAATCCACCATCGACTCACTGAACTCTATTCACAATACAGCCCTTCGACTCTCTCTCGGTGCTTTCCGTTCTAGTCCAGCTGCTAGTCTATACTGTGAAGCGACGTTCCTAAGACGTCAATCCCTCCTCCTTTCATACGCTGCATCAACATCTTCTAACCCTGTTAACCCTTTGTTTACATCAATATCTCAACATCATCCTTCCAACACTACTTCCAAACGTAGCGAAAAATCTATTGCCCATCTTCTTTTCCCATTACATGAGAATACCGACCTTTCAATGACCACTCTGCTCCCCCAACCTCATATCCCTCCTTGGACTAATCAACTTTCTCTATTCAATACCTCCCTTACCAAGTTCAATAAACATGAATCGCCCAACACACTTATAAAGAAAGCATTTTTGGAAATATTAGAAAAAACACCATATGATGTAGTACTCTACACAGACGCCTCAAAAACTTCCTTTGGTGTTGGCTGCTCCGTCACAACCAACCACTAACTAATAGGTTCCTATCGATTGCCCTCAACATGTAGCGTTCACACTGGTGAGGTGTATAGTGTCTTCCAAGCTTTTAAGCAAATCTCTTCTCCTGTCAAGCGCGTCGCCATTTGTACCGATTCACTTTCATCAATTAATTCACTCAATATTATCTTTACTGACCCTCCAATAGTTCAAAACATCCATGACATCTATTAAACCCTCTCAGCTCGTGATGTAATAGTTTGTCTTATCTGGCTCCCATCTCACATTGGAATTACTGGCAATGAAAACGCTGATCACCATGCTAAAGAAGTCTCTTCTTCCATCACCACAACAATGTTCCAGCTCCCAGATGACATAAAACTATTATTCAAAAAGTCCGTCAAGGAGTCCTGGCAAAATTTTTGGCACGACAGCAAAACAGCCCTTTACGATATACAACCATTAATCGGCTGTCTCTCCCTCGATTTCCTAACCAGGAGAGAAGCTGCTGTCATTAGACGATTGCGGATCAACCATACCAGATACACACATGGTTACTTGATGTCTTCTGAAAACTTTCCCGTCTGCCGTCACTGCAACCGTTAAACATATTCTCACAGACTGCCAGGAATACACCATTACATATAAACGCCTAGACCTAAGACCAAACCTGAGAGAGCTTTTAAACTGCACCGCTGAAATCCCAAAGACATTGAAATTACTCAAAACAACTAACCTCATCGACAAAATATAAACTAGATTGATATTTTACATATTTTATGTCTTAAGATAGTGTATGTATTTATATGTCTTTTTGTTTTTTGTATAGTGCCAATGGTCATAGTTGTCGAGGCACATAAAGTCTAATTAAAAAAAATTGAGGATCAATTTATAATTCAAATTGGGATTTCATATAAATATGTACAGTAAAGAAATAATGATTCATTCCATTCACTCCATGATGCTTATTGTCTCTATCATCGTAACCGTTTCTTTTCTGTCTCTAAAAGAAGTGAGAACATGTTCTGACGTTGGGGGGTATCAGGGACGTATATAAGGGGGGGGGGGGTTTAGGGGTTCAAACCCCCCTCCCAAAGAAAATACAATATTTTTTTATTAGCGCACTGCCGCAATATTTGAATTACATTTAATACGAATTACGAAATACAAATAATATATTTTTCATCAATATTGGATCTGAAGCTTTAAGAAACTGAATTTCTAAGTACTTATAGTAGTTGCGCCTGCCAAGTGTGAAAAAAGGTAAGTTAAGATATATAATAAGTGTTCCAAGAGTAACTGGAAGACAAATCAACCGCAGTAATGTACCAGGGGACACAGCTGAAGTTTACTATCGGCGGAACATATTTCATCCATTTATCGAACATGTAGTCAATGAAATTGAAGCTTGTTTTAAACCCCACGAAGAAACAATTTCAGGAATTCAGTTGATTTACCTGACCGAACCCAAAATAGTGACAAAGCAAAAAGATGAATTTCAAGAATAGGGGAAATATTTCTTAGTGAAGCTGAAAAGAAAGCGAGTATGAGCTTTGGACAACCACTGGTGCAATCAAGAAAAGCCCTCTATCGCCTGAGAAGCTATGGATCTTGCAAGAGCAGGATCGTCAACACTGATGAACGGACCCGAACCATCTGTGGGCATCCCCAGATGCTCCACTAGGTCATGGTTAAAAGGGTGGGAAAAAGAACAACACAAAAAACACTGGAAGAATACACCCAGGCAAACACATGGGAAGAAATTTATGAAAGAACCATCAGAAAAAGTAGCAAAAGAACTGCTTTTTGAGCAGGAACAAACTACGCACTATAATGGGGCTCCTTACGGAACACTTTTCCACAAAGGAGCACCTGATCAAAATAGGACTGTATAACGGAGACCTCACATACAGGAGATGCAAAGAGGACACCGAAACAGCTGTGCACATATTATGCAACTGTGAGACGCTGGACCACAGGAGGCAAAAAACTATATGGAAGACCCCAAATGACTCCTGAAGACTTCTACAACCAACCAGTAAAGAACCTGTATGAGCTAATACAGGAAACGGATTGGCTGAATAGGCTGTAGTCAGAACATTAGGAGAATCCACAATACGCCCAAGAGGCTGAGGTGGTGCCGGCGAAGAGACGGCTCCTTTAAAAATATATATACTTATATACATGGTTATAACCCTTTCAGCAGAAGGGAGCGAAACGAAAAACGATGTTTAAAAATACTTTCAGATGTAGCCAAGTCAAACAAAGAATTAAAAAAAAAAATTTATTTTACTTGAAAAATTGCTTTAATTCGTGGCACTCGATTTTTTTTGCCTTTGGCGGCGCCTTCAATAAAGCTTTCTCCTTCTGAGCCTATCAGATGAAAAAAACCAACCCCCCCCCATCAAAAAGCTATAGCTACGTGACTGGGGGGTATATCTATATATTAGTGAACCTCGTCTGTAACAAGGAGCCGATAGATGGTGACGATTTTGACTATGAGAATGAAGAATTGAGGCTCTACAGTCTTCTTTGTTATATTCCTCCGAAGAGGATAACGAAAATGATGAAGTGGAAACATATCAACTATACAACTATAAATGGATTTTCATTCTATAACTTAATAAGTAGGTAGGTATACTTGCCATAATAGATATTATGCGAAATTAAAGTTGTCGGCTATTTGTTCGACTGTAATTCGATACGATACCGCCATGGTCTGCAATATAACTTAAAGGGGATATACGATTAAATAGCTGCATTAAAAATATTACGTCCACTATACCTATGGATATTAGAAAAAAAGGTTTTTTTTCTTTTTTATTTTTGCTCAACGTGCCTCGACAGCGCTGGTCATTGGCACAGAAAAAATAAATACAAATATTTATACATTTACATTTATACATTTACATTAACTGGCCTATATAAAGCGTGAGTTCAGGACAGACGTTCATAAAATCAATGTTAGATCCAAAGGTCTAATATCCACCCAATTACAAAACACTTAGGTATTCGAAACAAAAAATAAATCAGTTTTATGAGTAAACATGTAGACATAAACTTTGCTTTTCATATCTATCGGCTATATTGTTTTCTGTCTTATCTCAATTATTGTTAAATCAAATTTTCCTCTTCCAATTATATTTCATGATCTTTATAACTATTATAAATTTTGTTCATACATAATTATATAATAAATTATTTTTATATTCTTGAAAAAGAGATATATCTTTTTGTTCCTTAGCGTTAGGCACAGCATATATGATGATATATTCCTTTTACATAGATATAATTGTTTATTTTTATATTGTTATAACATAGTTGTTATTTGTTTTTTCCACTTCAACCCCCAATAATAAATAGTATATTATTATTAATACTTAGCTTGACCACACTCTGTATATAATAACACCCGAATATTTCTGAAATATTGTTTATTTGCCAAATTCTTCTAATCTTATAATTATTTACTTAATCTGCAATTTCTTTTGATACTACCACATATAACTTTTCCAAATTATCAGCTTTTGATCATTGGTGTACAGAAACAATCTAAAAGCGGGTAAAAATCCCAAAAACTACAATAATTATTCATGATCTGCAAAAACATAAATACTTTTTACATATTATTTAAGATCTAATTGCTGAAAATGTTCAAAATATTTTTCTTTCTTGTAGTCCATGCTGCTTGCAATTGAGCCCGCTGATTCACTACTTTTCACGCTAGATAGCAAGGAATCTAGACCACATTTATTACGTGTTACGAGCTGTATTTTTTACCAGCTTCACTCACCGTACCTACATAGACAAACACTCAGTATTTTTCACCGTCTCTGTAACTTGTAATATTGACGTTTCACCTAATTTGTTCAATAAAATTGTAGTGAATGTTAGTTTTTTTCTTATATTTTCCTATTTTTTGGTAGGCGAAAACAGTTGTTTGTAACACATGCAGCATAACTTCAAGCAGCCCCCGTCTATCCCTGTCTATTTTCCACGGAGGACATTGAATTAGGTACACTTCAAAGTTAAACGGGGTTGAGATCAAATGAATGCATAAAGTCAAACTGCACTGATAGTTTTAACAGGGATCCTAACGGGATATTGCCTCCTGAATGGAAACCTGAAAAAGCTTAAAATAGTCGATGAAGAAGAATGTAGATTCTGTGGCATGGAAGAAGAAACATCCATCCACATACTTTTCATCCCTTCAGAATCCTAGGGTACAGCACCTAGGACACTTAATTATAAATAAAATAAGGTCACTTACCTTAATTAAAACCTGAAATTATCCCAAAATTCCAGGAAAAAGGTAGATTCTGTGACATGGAAGAAGAAACCTCCTTCCACATACTTGCGCGAACTGCTCAGCAATTCTGAATCCTAGGACATAAAAACCTAGGAGATTACTAGATAGAATTTAAGAGGGACATTTACCTAAGATGAAGCCTTTAGGTATCCTAAAATTCAACCAGGAAATAGTACTAAAGGAATATATATACATAATAATTTACTGACATTAGACCTTGTACCTATTTATACAAAGCATTGCTTGGAAAATATCCAATATTTCTAAAAATTTTTCAAAGGCAAAAAATGTACAGGGATAACTAAGGCCACACCTAACACACCCTGTTTTTCTTTTCTACCATTAAATCCAGCAAATATAAAAATAGTTTTCCACAACTCTATTACTCTATCTCTGCAAGGAGTAGTCAGAGTATTCAATTTGAAACCAACCAATCTTGGAATTTTCAACGACCTTCAGGTTTTTAAATTTGTCTTTACAGGTTACGCCCCCTAGCGGTTAACCTAGAAACTTGAAATTAATTTCCAGCAATTTCTTTTGTCCACTTTTCCCAAGGAATTTTTTCTCCTAACGATATAACATGAATAGTTTCTGATATATAGCCGAGAGATCGGCTTATTGGACCACCCGATACATATGGGGCCTACACTACACTCATAAAAAATATAAATCCGGCACTGAGTAAAGCGTGTTAGCATGGTTGGTTATATCGTAAAGATATCCTAAATCTGTTCAACTGATTGTCTAGCGGGGCATATAGCCCGAGAAGTAAATGTTTCTTCTTAGTGAACGGTCTATTTTTTTGGGAGAAATTTTAAAATTTATAAGGCGGTATAATAGTATTGATATTTTGAAATCTCAATGTCCTGTAATAAATTAAAATCCATCTTTGTCAAATAAATAAAACTCAAGAATATAGAAAAGGAATATTTTAATAGACATAAATGGCTTTGTAGCTTTAGTGATTTATTTCCATTTTAAAACGATAATTTTTTCCAGAAATTTTAATGATCTTTAATGTGTGATAAAGCTACGATAAAAGAAATAATAATAATGAGAAAATCAATGATTAATCTTCTATGATACAAAATACAATTCATCAACAAGTGTTTTATGTACATTATAGTCTTTAAGAAGTAGATTGGTCAGGTTTGGGTTCTTGCGCAGCATCTTCTTCTTTTTTTTCTTCATTTTTCTTTCCAGCTTCTGGTACCCAAAGACCTGAATCAACACAGCGTTTCATGTGGTACTTAGCTTGCTCTTCGTCCATCTTAGCAATAGTTTCTTGTAATAGTTTAATATCCTGTGATTCAAAACATGCTTTCAATTCATCTGGTAGAGTTTCAAATACTTCTACTGGATCCAAGCCGCCTGGCCCCAATCTGCTTTGTCTTTCTTCTTCTAGAGCCTCCTGTAATGAAAAATAAAGTAATTGACCTTAGAAGATTATTTCAGTTCTTACCTTCATTGCTTCTTCTATCTTTTCAGCTGCTCTCTTTTTTATTCTTGCTTTGAATTGCTGTAATTCATCTTCAAATGACTGCTTATATTCCACTTCAGCAACTTGAATTTTAGAGAAAAAGGCATCAACACATGCTCTTGGATCATAATCCAGTTGTTTGGCTAATTCAAGTATGTATTGCATGCATATTGTTTGATGTGCTACATGTGCCATTAAATCGTGTTTCTGCACAAGAAAATGTTTTCATTAGTAATGTGTCGTTTTGTTGTAAGTTTATATTTACCTCATCCATTTCTAGATTAATACACCACACTACCAAATAATTTGCGGTATCTTCACAGACTAAATTGTTATGACCCTTGAGGAAAGCTCTGGAGTCATCATATTTTTGTAACAATCCAAAGTGTTTGAGATCTTTCTCATTTTCTTTAATGAATTTGTTTAATCTCGCTTCTTTTTGTTCTTCAGTTAAATTGTCATCTTTTGGATGGGTAGGTTTTTTGTTGATGACTGTTTTGGCAAAACCTGGTTTACTGATTGTATCCACATTCCATGGAGTTAGCTAAATAAGAATATTTCAAAATAACGATACTATTTATTCAAAAGAACAAAGCACAAGTAAATTTCAATTTTACAAGTACATACTAACTGTAAATTTACCTTGTCTTTCTTTTTCATTTCTTCCTCTTCTTTTTTAATCTTCTCCCCCTCGAGTTCCAAATCTTGCAAAGCTTTTTTGAGATCATTTAAATTGTTTGAATTTGCTTTTTCGGCTTCTGCTAATTGGTCTTTGAGTTTTGTAGCCTTTTTTATGTATTCATTTCTCAATTTTTCAACATTTTCAAATTCTTTCTGCCTTTCCTCCATTCTCTCAACTCTTGCTTGATGTCTCCATCGAAACAGGGAAGGAGTGTCAATGTTTGGATGAGTTTCATCTTCATCATCTGATATCTATAGTTCATAAAAATATTGCATTGAAAATTAAATTTGAGACGAATTATTTTAATAACAATCGAACTTCATATAGCTGAAACGCTATATTTATAAATGTAGGATTTTAAAATAACTTTTACCGGATAATGGTAGCTATAGCTATAATATAATGTACGTACCTCAATATTTTTCCACTTACTATAATCTACCATTCTGATAATTTGTGGTTACTATTTTAATAATTGACGGGATATTTTTCAAAGTAATAATTAACACAAGATCATAAATTTAAATTGTTTTGCAATTTTCAACAATACGTAAGTTTGATTAAATTGCCATTATATGTCATTGTGAACCAGTGTTGCCAACGAAGTTGCAAGAAGTTTTATCCGTTTTATCTATGGAAGTACTTACCACAGACTACAAGATGGTGTACTCTGTGGTACTTACAAGCGTGTCTACCATAGAGTAATATCTATAGTGTCCACACATATTACTGGAAAATATAGAAAATTCGTATAAAATCCACTCATTTTTGTATAATATAATATTGAATTTAGATAGTAGTGGATTGTTGATGGTATTATAACTCGACTAATATGAGAGATAGAACGTTCTAGTCTTCAACAATCGATTCAGCGGAAAAGTTTACTTCCATATTCCAGTGAAAACCAGTTTATATTAAATATTTTCAAATCTGATTGGTCTATAAGTTTTTTTATGGATTTTAGATATGTAGGTAAGTAAATGTAAGATTTTTCGACCTTACTTCCCCAAACTAAAAGGAATTTGATGTAAATAAAACAATATAAAGTATATATAAATATTTATTTACAATCGAATGTCGATAAACCATGCAGATTGAATAATAATTTAAAATAAATATGACATGAAATGTCCGTCCAATCAACAATGAAATATCATAAATGGATTTGAGCAAACGTTTATTTCCAAACAGTTTTTATGAAAACTGTTCCATATTTAAAAAGAAAATGTCATTTCAAGGAACAACAATACCTAGCAAACATACAAAAATATACAAAAAAGTTGAAATACAATTATACAAATATTAAATTATAAATAATAAATAAATATCAGTTGCACTCCATATCAATATCACCAACTTTTGATACTTCAACATCCATTAAAACTGATAAAGGAACTTCTTCAGTTGTAATTTCTTCGGATAATTGGGAGGTTACAAGTAAGGAATTCTCAGATTCTATCATTTCGTTAGCAATTACTTCTACTTTTTCCATCTCTTCTTTTTCTTTCAAATAAAATACATAGATTATACAATTATCCATAACTTATTCAAAATAGCAAAATATTGTCTCCAAAAAAATATCGCCCTGTATTTCTTTAATAAGAAACAATAATGTGAAAAACACAAAATGATCCAAAATTAACAAATTAACTGAAGCCAACATTAAAATACATTGGCATGAACATACTGGAGATTTCAATTTCTAGTACTAGCTCCCCTAAGGAAGGATTATGAAGAAATCATTAATTTTTATTTTACATGTGTGATTACATTTATTTTAGTAAAAATATAAGCACAAAATTTAACAATCCGCCATCTTATCTCAAACACCAATCAGAAGAGAGTGACGTCGTACTTTCGCAAATATCTATGATCCGAACATCTGTTTTGAATTACATTGTGGAACCGCACACCATCGATATACCTTGGGATTCATCTCTATGGTAGCACAAAATGATTCAAATTTTGTTTATACTCGTATATCAAAATGAACTTTTAGCCTGAAATCTGTCAAGTGTTTGAAGTTTGACTTCCGATTTCGATCACTATCCCAAGATAGTGATCTAATAGATCCTGAATGTGCCTTTAATGTCGTAATAACTGTTGCACCATTGTTATCCAATTTCAACATTGTTATTTGCCCTGAGTAGTCACCAACAAAAGCATGTTTTGTTTGGGCATCAACTTTTGGCAAGTAGCCATTTCATTTCTGTTATTCTGTCACTAGTTATGTCAAATGTCAGTTATATTTATTTTTGTTGATAGTCGTTTAATTGTTTATGTATATTTTTGATTAGATTTTTGTAGCATTTCTAGTTAGTTGTATATCTATTCTTCTAATTACTTTTTCTACTGACATCTCACATAACTATAGTGACAGATAACAGAGATGAAATGGTGACATGCCAAGAGTTCCTAGAATTATTGGCCACCGATATGTTGAAGTATTCTGCTGAAAAGTAATTTTAAATTTCAACATATACGCTTCGGGGGTGTTTCATTATTTCAATAAAGCAATATAGATGTTTGCAATGATAAAATACATGCAAAAATCTTATGTTTTGAATGGTAGACCTTAACTGTCATTCTTGTCAGAAAAAAACACTTTTTGTTGGACACACTAACCTTAGACTGAACTCCTCTATTATCTACAGTTGCTTAAGTGAATCTTTTCTCATGCGTCATCATTCATATACAAATGCAATACATTTAGACACGTAGGTCGTATATTGATGTTTTAATTAGAATGTGGCTAAAATGACGGTGTCCGTTATTTATCATTGAAGCTGGTGTAATAGATATTTGTGAATATTTCACAACCATTTAGCAATATACTACCTAAACCTTTAGTTTGAAAAAACTGCTAGCATTCCAGAGTTTTATAGGGTTATTACGCAAATTTACTTGCATAAGAGTTAGCATTAATAACAAGTAGAAACTTTGCAAGTCAGAATTGCCCTTTTTAGGGTTATGGCTGGTAATGGCTGGCAATGAAAAATAAAAATCTTTTGGGTTGTGAAAATAAATAGTGAAAATAATAGCGTTTAATTCACAATAATATGGCGGTAGTCTCAGCACTTCATGACACTTCAGAGACAAATCCTTTGGTAGAACTAGCATGAACAATTATAAAACGTTTACCATCATAACCATCTGGTATACGTACACTTTTAGTGCAGTTGTCTTGACAAGAATATGTTTTATTTCCTTTCGAATAGATCCATGTTTCATCCAAAAATTCAAGTTCTTTTGGGTGAGTACTTGAAAGGTTTTCCATATATTCATGTATAGTGTAACTAATGTTAATGCGATGACCTTGAATTGTATTACAAATTTTATGCAAGTTAATTTTAATCCACTATATTAATTTGAATTACATTTGAAAAGCATTATTTCACAATATTCGAGTTTATAAAAAAAATTATGCACGTCATTCGGCGGCTTTTTGCCTTCAAAGGGATTAAAAATATGGGTCATCACATTAACAATAGATACACTATAGAAAATTGTTTCTCAAGGCTGCAATACTGGTCCGCTCTATTATTGTCATTGTCAGAAAATTAGGTGAGTATTTTCTACATTGGTTGAAGCAAAATATGTTTCATATAATTCAGTTCGATGGAATTCTATCCATAACCATGATGAAATGTCAATTTGAGGTTAGTTTTCATTGCGAAGTAAATAAATACGAAATAGATGAATAATCTTTACTTACCACAATAATTCGAACACTCAGGTATAAAATAGTCGTTATAAAACAACTGTTTTTGAAATAAATGTATATGCAAGTGGCAAAAAAATGAATGAAAATGTAAACTAAGCCTTTGGTTTGTCAACATACAAATTCGCGTTAAACTTATCGCCGACATTTATCATAATATGGCTATCTCTGTTTGTTATATTATGTTGTAATGGAACAAACGGATTCATTTCGGGGGATTAGATTCTCTGAGTAGGAAAAAGAGGTACTACAAAAAGTAGTATGTGAATAATTTCATACATGGGAAAAGATTCACCGAACAAACTGTATGTTACTGCGCACGCGCATATTAAAAAAGTATCCTGAAAACTTTACGATATTACCACAAAATTACTATAAAAATACCAATAATACCAAACAAAATACCAATATCTCCAAATGATACCAATTTTTTTTTTAAATACCAAAAATACCATCAGCGGTTTCCCCCTCGAAAATAACTATTTAAATAGCATGTACTCACCAATTTCACTATTTACACATTCTTCCTTAACATGTTCCTCTTCAACAACAGAATATTTTTCAAGATTATTTTCCACTGTACCAACATCATCTATAGCAACATCTGAAACTACACTACTTTCACTTTTACCAGACAACATATGGAATTCATCACCTTCACCACGTGAATCTTCAACTGTATTTTCTTCCGATATACCAGATGCTTTCAATATATCCTCTAAAACTGAAGATTTTCCGTTCTCTCTAGTAGATAAAGATAAGACATCATCAGCTTCACTTATTACGTTTTCCGGTTTCTCCGTTTGTATTTTACTCATAGAAACAACTTGAGTAGGCGTAACTTTAGTTAATTGTTGAGTAGTATTTACTATGTACAAAGGAGAAGATGTACCCGATACGGATTTACTCACAATTTTACTTCCAATCGGTAGTACTTTTATATTTCCTTTGGAATTTAAAACTTGTAGCTGGGAAAGCGGAATTACTTTTTTGGAAGATGGATTCGTTTTTACCGTTACAACTTTATGTTTAACTGAATTAACTCCTGAATTCGTTACGTTTGTTAATTGTAAGCTGGTCGGTGTGGAGTTACTTGTGACAATCTTGAATTTTTCAAAGTTTTTAATTGAAATGTTTTTAACAAAAGGTATTTGAAGTGTCCTTTGTAGAATACTGCTCGATGGTATAGTTTGAGCATTGGAAACAACTATCAGTTTCTGACCAGCACTCACTGTTTTTGTTATCGGTTTTTTTGTAGTTGTAATTTTAATGTTTTTCTGTACCTCATTACTAGGGCCAGCTAGTTGTGGTGAAGGCTGTTTGATTGTTATACTAGTGTTGGGTTTGAAATTTGTAATTGATTTAGGCAAAGGAGCCTGGTTTTCATTGGAACATACAGGAACTGATGGAATCAGAGATTGCTCAGGTATTTTCATGTCATTAATTTCAGTCTCTTCTTGGTCTGCATTTTCTTCTTTAATTGGTTGCAAGCTGATATTTTGAAGAACATTTATTCTTTGGTTTAAGAATTGTGGTAGTTGTTGTGAAGAACATGGGGCTGCATGAGATTGGGGGACTGACTGAATCATTCTATGTTGTTGGACCACATCTATACGTTCATGATCTGGCTTTTTGACTATTTCTTTAGATTTGCTTTTTGATCTTTGCCTGTAACATAAAAAAATAACATTTTACTACTAATTGGTTGTCTGAATCTATCATATAATACTATTAATAGGTATTTCCAATAATTACTAACCTGTACAGTTGCTGAATCCTACACAATTTAGGTGCTATCAAGTGCTGGGTAATATTAACAGTTTCTGTAACCCCTGCCAGCTTCCTCTTTTTATTTACATTTTCCTCCTGTTTGGGTGGTTCAGGAACACGAAATGGTATATTTTTACTGGTTTCTGGAATAGTCATTGTAGTTATTGGAGAAACCACAGGTCTTTTTCTTTCAGTGTTAGCTGGTGATGGTAATAATTTATTAGATTGACTAGCACTTTCTGCAATATCATTAGCAATAGCTGAGTACAGTGTTTGAGGAGGCTGTCTGGGTAAAAGAGGCACTAATCTACGACCTTCTTGGGACCATTCTTCCAAGGACTCACTATGACCAGTTATACTAAAAGTATATAGAAAATAATTCAGATAATTCTAAGAAATATCAACATTTCACTTACTGCTAACAAAGGAAATAAAGATAATTATTCAGTAGATAAAATGTCTGTCATCACTTACTGATATGCTATTGTGTTCAACTTTTCATCACTAATTGCTCTTCTAACTTCTGCCTTATGCCGCTCCTGTGTAATGTTTAAAACATAACCAGTGTCTTTCAACAATTTACGTTTATCTGGATCAAGAGGTCCTTGAGCTCTTAATGCAGAAACTAGGCAGGAATAAGCTTCTAATTCTAAAAAATTATGATCTGTATAGGTATTTACAAAAAATGCAGTTTGGATGATTTTAAAACTTGTCAAGATGCTATACATTATCAAGTATTTAAACCATTTAAACAAATTTTACATAAGCAAACAGTGAAATACACACTTTAACAAATCTCTGACGACCATATATGATTTTTACCAGCTCTCCAAGGCTATTTTATATGATGTACATCCTTAGCTTGTTTTATATACTCGTTATAATGGATTACAAAGCAAAACTGAAAAATTCTGTTTACCTAGATTTCGTAAATTCTGGACAGACTCTTCCTTGGTCATATCAAGAAGCAAGGGCCACATTTTACTAGCTGATGTTTTTCGCTATAAAAAAACCATTTTGCTCAATTTTCGCAAAGATTTTTACTAATCTGACAGCGTCCAATTTTGTAAGGTTAAGTACCTTCCCAAAGTTAGGACTATCTCTAAAATCGGATATATTGGAGATAATAAGTATTTTGGAATTACAATGGAAAATTATTAGAAATTCTGGTACATCGTGATAATTATAATTAAATGTATACACATAAAACATTCAACAATAACTTAAGTTTAACAGCCTGGGAGTTGACGGCGCCAACTACTTTTTTAAATTTTTAGTCATTTCACCAACTTAAAGAAATTAATTTTTTATAGCTGGGAGGGGAGCGTTCAAGAGAGCTAGTTCCATAGACAAAATAAATAATGTATTTCTCTATGGCTAGTTCACTCGTACCAAAACTCGCAGAGGTGCAGAGGCAGAGATAAAAGAAGACTTATCATTCAAAATGTATCCTCACCTTTCAGTTTTGTAACAACTTGTAGGTATAGTTCTCGGTTTTACTTTCTTTGTAGGAATAATAGGTAGAAATAAAAATACTATATTTTTGTAATAATACTCATAAACAATTTATTACGAAATAAATGAGAAACAATGGCTAGAGCAAAATTTATAATACATATACAATTTTAATAGAACCTATATATTATAATAATAATGTAAACATTTACTTTTTACAAAGTACCTATAGCAAAGATCGTTTTGTTATCTTACCACGGAAAATTGTACAATCACATTAGAATATATATTTAATTTTCAACTTAAAATTCAAAGCAATGCTGTTATATCCCAAACTTTTATTAAACGATCTTGACCGACAGTTATCAGCCTTTTATTTGTCTCATCAACACTCATTGCAACTACGGCGTGCTTTACGTCATGGAAAGTTGCTAAAGATTGTCTCCTGTAGAAAAAAATTACATACTTCCAGTTTAAAATATCACAGTTATCATTAAATACTCACTCTTTATCCTTAAGTGCAATATGACAGGGTTCGCAAACCCTAACAGCAAATTCAAAACCCATAGAAGGTATTGTCACCCTGCCTGTAGAGCATTTCTCACAAATTGCTTTACCACAATGACGACAATGATGTTGTCTGAATCCAAGTTGTCTTTGGTCCATCATGGCACGGAAATTCCAGAAGAAAGGCTTACCACATAGTTGACATAAATCTGACTCGACCCATTCTGGGGTTTCTTGACGTGGTTGATTCATATCCCAGAACACAAGAACACAGTCTTCCCCAACACTCAATAATTGTTTGGTACTTGTTGAATAATAAAGACTAGATACCTTAAAAGAGTTTATCCTTAATACATGATGATAATAAGATCTAGTATGATTAGAAACACAAAAATGACAAGACCCTTTAGTGTTAAATTTTTTTCAATCTCAAGATTTCATATTTAATTCTGTAAATAGATACTTACTTTGTTATGATGTCCTTGTAGCTCATAAGCATTACCCTGTTGTCCTCCTATATCCCACACAATAACCATATGATCGAAAGATCCACTAAATAACATATTTCGATCACTATCCCAAGATAGTGATCTAATAGATCCTGAATGTGCCTTTAATGTGGTAATAACTGTTGCACCATTGTTATCCAATTTCAACATTGTTATTTGCCCTGAGTAGTCACCAACAAAAGCATGTTTTGTTTGGGCATCAAATCTAACAACGTTGTTAAGAAAAACAGTTTTTTCAATGAAAAAGTTCAGGCAAATAAAGGAAGCTTTTTAACAATTAGAAAATTCATTTTAAAAGGATACTGTAAAGCTGTACACCAAGCTTCTGAATTAAATGTCCCGAGATTCCTTCCAGTCTGTGTACAATTGTAAGAAAATATCTTATCTCTACCAACACTCAGGACCCACTCACAGGTAATAGCAAATATAATGTCTGTAACTCTAGCTTGATGTGATAAATATTCTCTTGTGGGCATCATTCTATTGAAATCAGAAGCAAGCGTGAATTCTGACACTGTACCATTTTCTTGACCAATAAAAAGTTGCCTAGTTTCAACAGTGTAATATATAGATGTGGTCCCACTAGGCATATATTGACATATACTTGGCCAATATTGACCTGAATCCCTTTTTAGCCAAACCCGAACAGTCCTTAAACAAAACAAATTTACTGTGAAGTTGAATTTACTGATAATACTACCAGATTTTAATGTTTCAGAGTCCCTACCAATATATTAAATTAAAAAGGATGATTTGATGTAGGTATTACACTCGGTATTACATTACATATATTTAACAGCATGTATAGCAAGGACAATATTTATCACTAGTTTTAAAGTAGAAGACAAATTAAGTAATTAATGCAATCCCTCATCTTAATTTTTTTAAAGTGGAATATAATCAACTATGTGTTGAGAACTGATATTATTATTATTAAGTTTTATGTTTATCAATAATTGTTTCCCATCTAGTGATTTTTAAACAAATAAAACATAAAATCAAATTTTCACATTTAGAAAATAAAATAGTAGTACCTAGATAATCTCGGCTGACTAGGTAAATATAAATTTTTATAATAATTTTACAATCATGTTTATCCCAATAATAAGAAGATTTTTTACAATGGAAAATTGCCAAACAACTACTTCTATTGATTATTCAATGAATTAGCTGGACCAGTGCTTATCTACTGTAAATAATACCCATAAACCTTGTGAAAACTTAAAAAACATTATTGTATTTTCATCTTTGTTGTTTGCTTATAAGACCAAATACACCTGCCTATTTAGAAATTAATAATTATCTGCTATTGAAGGTACATTTATAAATTACCGAATTATCTGAATATGTATTATACTGTTTTAGTATGTTAAACATTTTATATGCGTTTTAGTACAACAGTATACGGAATTAAAACTTTTTACGTACTTATCATCTGCTACGCTGATGATACCTTCTTCACCGGGTATAATAACAGCAGCATTAATTTCTTCACTACAAGCATCTAGTTTTGATAAAAGTATTGGCTTTTTCGTTGTACAAAATCTTTCATTTGATTGGGTTGCTGGTTTTATTTCCGCTGCCATTTTTTGTATTTGACTTGTAGTTTAAAATAATCAAAACACTGAACTGACAACCTGTGACAACTGGCTGGGCTACATCTAAAATGGAATGACAAATAACAAATACGGTGACTAGTGGGTCTAATGACGTTTGATAAATAATTACACTATTAGCTATCAACTAGGCTTGAAATTTTGAGTTTATTTAATATTTGACAATATATAACGATCCAATCAATGCTAAACTATTTTTCAAATCGAAAATTCAAGTTGCAGTCTGAACGTTGTGTTGTTGGCTGCTTATGCTTTGGAACGAGGCCATGTCAAATAAAAACACAAAACTGTCATAGTGGCAAACAGCTATGAAATAGAAAATTAAAATGGAATACACCAAAGAACCTAATTTTAAATTATTAAGTGGCAAAGATTTCATACCAGAAATATGTAATATACTATGATTATTAGCATATAAGTTGCTATTCACATATAATTTTCATTTTAGTTGTCAAAAGTTTATCCCAAAATTATGTGGGTGGATCTGAGTTACAAAATCTTCGAAGAAAGCTTCAATTTCTCTCCGAAGAAACCAGTAATAATTTGAAGAAAAATGTTTATGAAAATTATGTGCAGTTTATTGAAACGGCCAAAGAAATATCGCGTATCCTTTTAAATTTTATATTGTCAATTGATTTGAGTTGATTTTTTTTCTAAACGAGATTTATTTTAAGATTACCTATGAGATTCTAAAAATCATCTGTATTTGATAATTATTATAGGAAAAACATCCTTAACAGACTGTAGATTTGGAAAGTGAGATGTATCAACTATCTCATTTACTTTCAGAACAAAAATCATTGTTGAGTGCTCTATCTACAACATCTATATTAGAAGATACACAACCTATCAATTTAGAAAGAGAAAATAAAGTAACTGAGAAGGACATGGAAGAAGATAACAAGCAAAAACTAGCAGCAATTTTAGAGAAAGTAGAAGGTTGTAAAGTAAGTAATATTGATAACTTTATAAATAAAATAAAAAAACTAAATTTAATAAATATACTACTATGCTGGTAAAACTATATTTAATTTTCAGGAATTATTAGAAGTACATGGGAAAAAGCTGCTGTTTGAAGGAGATTTATTAGAAATAGACCCAACAGAAAATACATCTTTAAAAACTGTTCATGTGTATTTGTTCACTGACAGTTTCATGATTACAAACAGAAATTCTAACAGGTAATTTCAGTTGTTATGAGAATTTATGACTAGTTAATTTTATTTTTTAAAACTTGAATAGTTCTAATTAAAATTATTTAATAATGTATGTATGTATGTCATAAAATCAAAGTTTTTCTTTTGTCTCTTATAGCCGAGGACTTATGAAGTACATTTATGAAATTATGTATGATCTAAGCAGCCTAGCAGTAGTAAATGTTAGAGATTTGGGAAATGTAAAACATGCTTTTAAATTACTAATTTTTCCCGACACTAGAGTTTTCCAATGTTCATCTAATTCTGGCAAAGTGAGTAGATGCTTAGCTTGTATATTCGGACTTAAAACCATTTATTTTCAGAAAGAATGGTTAGATAAGTTTGATCAAGCAAAAAAAACAAGATTAGCCCAAGAACAACAAAAAAGAGAGTCTGTTACAGAAAAATCTCCATCCCGCACAGCTTCCATTGAATCTCCAAGTTTTAATCGTAATTAATTTTCATATTAGATCATAACATAGATTTATCAACTATAATTTCCAGCTTTTGACGATATAGAAGACGATGCAGGAACAATTCATCCTGAGTGGTTTTTAGATATCCCTGAAGAGCTTGACGTTTGTGTAGCACAAAGACATTTCGAAGAAGCTCTCTCATTATTACAGAAATCTAAAGAATATATCAATCAGTTGCAAGGTATTAATGAAAAACACGATCACATCTTGATTGATATCCAGAGAAAAGTGAGTATTGTATTTCCATTCAACTTTTTCACTTATTCTTCAATTTAAATAGGTTGAACAACGTCAGAATAGTTTAACTGAAGTATTAATGAAGGAATTGGAAGTTAATCCTGATAAATCTTTACAAGGAGGACTAAGGGCAGCTAGAAGAGCTGTAAGGTTACTCAATCAATTAGGAAGGGAAACTCAGGTAAGAGATTAATTCTTTATCGTGTTCTGTTACTTATTTTATTCATATATTTCAGTCTTGCAATCTTTTCCTCAAATTATGTAGTAGTATGTTAAGAACTCAATGTAAAAGGGTAAAGAGAGAAGGTTCTACCACGACGTACATAAGAAATTTAGCTAGTGTCGTATTTACAAATATGTGTCATATGTCTGATGAATTTCTAAGAGCTTTTCCAGATTCACCTACTTGTGCATCAGGTAATTATAATTTTACTTGACCTTGTCCTGTTAATAATTTAATTTTTTAGCTTATGTTGTTTGGGCCAGTAGTGAATTGCTCATTTTCACAACTCATTTTATTAAACAAGTCTTTATGCCTCAAACTACACTGTCTACAGTAACAGAATGTATAGTTTTGGTTCGAACCCAATGTGAAAGGGTAAATATTTATGTGATTAACTGATGGCAATCAATTTAAATGAAACATTTTTATAGTTATACAGTTATGGACTCGATTTGTGTTATCAATTGGATGGAACTTTGAGGTTTTCATTGATAAAGGCATTAAAAGATGCAAGAGATAAAATTATAGACTCGATCAAATTACGATCATTAGAAGATAAGTGGAATCCGATGAATTTACATACGAAATCTGCGTTAAACAGGTTTATACATGAACATTCTCAGATGGGGTTACATTTAGAAAGTTTTGTTTCAGGTTAGTGTAGCTAACCTCACTTTTCTAATGTCTTGAATACACTTCAATAGAGGACTTCAGTCTAAGGTCAGTGTGGCCAACAAAAAGTGTTTTTTTTTCTGATAAGAATGACAGTTAAGGTCTACCTAAATTTCAAGATATACGCTTTGGGGGTGTATTCATTATTTTAATAAAGCAATATAAGTAGATGTTCGCAATGATAAAAAACATGCAAAAATCTCATGTTCTGAATGGTAGACCTTAACTGGCCACACTGACCTTATACCTACTCAACTCCTCTATTATCCTATAAACTACGAAATTTTTAAATTATAAACATATCCCCAACTTTTGTTGTTGGTTTTAGGCGATACTTGGCTGCAATTGACATCAAGTACTTTATCATTCACCAAAATGTTTTTGCAGTTATTAAATGATTGTATGAAATTGAAAACTACTGAATTAATGTATATGATAGACGAAACGCTTTATAATGTTTTTGATGCTCAGTTAAAACATAATGACAACGCATTACGAAATGAAACAAACCAAGAAGTAAGTGTCTGATTTTATTTCAAATTGTCCAATACTCTTTTACGCATTTAACTACTAATAATTGTCAAAGAACTGTAATATGACATGTCTAACACCTGAAATATATTGACCCTGGTAACATTATCATCTGTATGATGATAATTTAAAAATAAAATTGAAATTTTTTATATTTTTCTTGGTATACAAAACATTTTGTTGAATGCTACCATGACCTTTAGATCTATTGGTCTTACAAATATTACAGTTTATGAAAGTTAAAATTTCCCAAAATCTTCACTAACACAACCTGTTTAGACTCGTCAACAATAAAACATACAAACATATACAGTGTGGAAACCACTTATGGAATAAAATTCTTTGTCATTATTTTAGAAAATTATAAAAAATGCCGAGACACGTCAACTTTTTAATTGAGTTGTGCGTTATGTAAACATAAATTTAAATGTACAGGGTGATTCACGCAAGTATGCCATAGTCGGTGTTGTTTTTTTTAAATGAAACACTGTATATTTGCATATTTTTGAAATCCTCTCAATGAACCGATTCCAACAAACTAAATAATGTATGGTCAATTATGAATTATACAGGGTGAAATTTAAAATTAATTAATAATTTATTATACCTGTTATAGTTATGAACATATGATCCTGTGTTATATTTATGTTCATTTTTATGCATATATAAAATAGCTTCCAAAAAAAAAAACATAAAAGAGTTCCATATTGAATGTGAGACTGTACTAATCCAAAATAAGCAATCCTAAGCACTTAATTTGATATAACAGCTTTCATTCTTCTCAATGCAAAACGTCCACTTGACAATTTCTTATTTAGCTCGTTTAACATGCGCTTCCAATTTAAATTGTTGTCGATAGTTAAACCTAGCATTCTCACACTATTTTCACCTTCATGTCTCTTATTTCTTTTTACAAAAATTTATAACTTTTGTTTTATTTTTATTGAGAGAAAGGACATTAGCATTAAAATACCCTTCAAACTTATTTTGGAGTTAAGCTGTTGCTGCATCCAGCTGATTATAATCTACATTCTTAATTAATTATTGTTATCAAAAAAAGTTCAAAAGGTTATTTTTTCAATCAAAATCATCAATGTTGTTTTTCTATTTAGAAAAGGAGCTTTTTGGCTAAAAATGC
The DNA here is from genome assembly GCA_910591695.1 of Galerucella pusilla. Taxonomy (NCBI): domain Eukaryota; kingdom Metazoa; phylum Arthropoda; class Insecta; order Coleoptera; family Chrysomelidae; genus Galerucella; species Galerucella pusilla. The sequence goes on from CAJUYI010001946.1 coordinate 22,270, forward strand.
CGACTTTTTACTTGGAAATGTGATAGAAGTTTCTCAAAAAGTCTACAATGAAAATGTAGGTTACGAATGTCCAACACTGAACAAATTGCAGCAAGAATATGTTGCACTAAGAAAAGGAATATCTCCAACCTCTAGAAATACTAAAACAAAGTATTCTTCCGATTTTTTGTAGATATACTATATAAATATAAGTTGTAAAGTATTTAATATAACTTTAAGAATGTAATAAACTATTAAACCTTTGTAAATAATAAATATTAGTATTATTTTAAGTCCTCGGAAACACCACTTTATACTTACCATAGTATTTCCATAAAACCACATCTCCTCTTATATCTTATATCTTCCAAAGACTTCCAAAGAACATCTCAAAGGTATTATTTTCTTTTGAAACAGATAAAAAAAAGCAAATATTTACGGTACATTTGTTTAAAATTAAATGACTATAATTTAAAATATTTCTTTGGACTAAAGAACAAAATTAATTACAGCTAATATAATACTCAACAATCTTAAAAATTACAAGAGTTAATCAACATTGATGCAATAAAAATACATTCTAAAGTATGTATTCAAGTCTGTGGAGTAGCACCCGAGGTGGGGTCATTGGATTCAAGTCTTTGTCGTTTTTTAGCCTTTATGTCAGCCATTGTTTGTTCAATTGATCTATTATCCTTTTTATTTTCGCTAGGAACTGGAAGTTGAAAATTTATTAAAAAAAAATATTCATTAACATGTTGTTAGTACTTACCAAAACCGTAGGATTTATTAGTTTCTGTTTTTCTAGCAGCATCCAAAGCTGCATCTTGTCCTATAAGATGCACATATTTATCTTTATAGTTAGAATTGGGTACAAACTTTTTAGATTTTTTTGAACTGCGTTCTTCTTCTTCATGCTCTATTTTGTCATGTTGTCTCTATAAAAAAAATCAAATACAGAACAGCTCACTTTCATGTTACATTTGAATCCAACTCACTTTTTCAATCAGTTTTTTCTTAATTTCATCATTCCAAGGTTCATCTCTTCTTCTTGCTGCTAATTCATCATCACATGGTGGATTATCTTTTCTATATACTCTAATGTACCTATCTACACCATCCACTCCAAAAGCAAATGATAGTAAACCATTTGATTCAGCTAATTCATGGCTGATGAAAAAAAATTAAATCTTAATGATGCTGTCACCAACCCTTGATTAATCACTTGTGAGTGAATTGTAATTTAACTTTAGCTAAGCTTTACACGTTTAAAAACTTACACTATGCTTCTACAAATTTGGTCCATGGGTTCAAATTTTAGGGTCATATTATTAGGATCTTTAAAATGGGATGAAAATTTTGCAGCAACACGATCTTTAAAGCGTTTTAACTTTTCTTTTTCTTCTGATTGGCGTCGTTCATTTTCTTGTTTTCGTTCTATGAATATTAAAAATAATATTTATAATGTTAAAATATGATTGGATTTTAAACTTACTTTTTATTAACAATTTCTCTTTCTCGCTTAAACTTGGAGGTTTATCCATCGAATTCATAATTGATCCCAGTAAATCCATTATATTTTAAACTTTCTATTGGAGTTTAAATATTATTTTGTTAATATTTCAAAGTCAAACACTTTGACTTTTATTATTTATGAAATGAACGACGTTAACCATAACCTAAACTTTCTTCTTTTTTGTGGACTGCTCTAGTTAGAAAAATATTGTCTAGCAAAGTATAATATCTGTGGTGCGAATCACATAAGAGCTCTCTTTTCCATAAATATAAAGGTGGACTTACACAGATTTGTCATAAGTCTTCTGGGATGAATAAAAATCCCGATTTCCATTGCTTTGAAACAAATAAAACAATCGTAAACAAAAATAGTGACCTATCAATGTAAAACTTTTTCGCAACACAATCTGTTCATTGCTTTGTCTTTCATTATAATCAGTCATTCTGATACAGGACGGGTCGATAAACTAATTTCAATGAAAAATATATAATACAGAGTGGTCCAAATATACTTATGTACATAGTCCATATTATATATTAATACAAGTTTCAAAATGAGAAAATAAAACAAAAGTTTATCAAGTCAATTTTAATGAAATTTTCCCAATTCAATTTTTTTCTGTATTAATTTTATAGAGTGATATAAAACCCTATCCAATAAGCCTGCGACTGTGTAAATTCCTCCAATTATTGCACAAAGATTTGTAATAAAATGACCAAACGATCTCTCTTTTTCTGTGTACTTAACCATAAGGGGTGACAATTCATACTGAAAGAATATTCCTGGCATTCCAGATTCTCCACTAATTATAGATACTATTTTTTGATGTTTTGTCACTGAATACTGATTGGAGCTTATTATTGTTCCATCCTTTCTAACGTATGATGTAGGAACGATCTTTATGTAGTATTGGAACATCGTCGAACCTGCAAATTAACAGATTGAGATTACTGTTTATAATGAATTATATTCCTGATGTTGGATTTTGACGTCACCTATATTAAACGGGTGATTATTCAACATGTTTATGCGCGAGAAAGTGCCTATGCAAAATTTGACATTTGACACATGTCAAAATCAATGACATTTACTTCGATCTTTGAACAAATAATTCTTATTTTTCACAATCACATGTACAAGTAAGAAATGATCTATAAGTTGATTTATTTATAACCAACTATTGTTCCAGTTAACCTTCATGATATTCCATTTTAATTAATTAGGCAATACTTTTCATAATACTTTAAAAATGCCTGTACCTGGTGGTATGTACCAACAGCAAGGTCCCTCATGTGTGGACAGGATGAAAATGGGATTTTTTCTAGGGTTTTGTGTTGGAATGGCCAGTGGTGCATTATTCGGAGGCTTTTCTGCCCTTAGGTAATTTTGCAATAGTGAAGTTAATTAAGGCTAATCTTGATATATTTAACAATGAATTATTTCTTGTAAGAAACATTTTGCATATTTTTTATAATTTCTCATTGAACTTGGTGTTTTGATCAACGATTACATTTTTACAGAGGTGGTCTTCGAGGTAGAGAACTAGTGAATACAGTGGGCAAAGTGATGCTTCAAGGTGGTGGATCATTTGGGACATTTCTTGCTATAGGATCTGGTTTAAGGTGTTGAAACATTTATGGTACATATTGCACTGGTTTTATATAATATGTCTCCATATTCTTGAATAGACTTGTATGAATAAATTGTGATTATTTACTATTTATACAATAAATTTTTAGTACTAAATGATGTTAAGATAATAATTGAAATTTCTGAGTTGTAATTAAACGTAAAAATGAACATGTACTTTTTTATTAAAACTTCATCTATTAATGGGATTGAGACAAACAATCCCATAATACTGACAGATGAATGTATATCAGACATTGGGATAAAAGGTAACAGATAACATATATTGAGCCCATGAATAATATTCACTTTACTTTGGTTCAAGAATATGGTAATTATGTAAAGATTCAATCCAACAGGAATTAGTCATAAACTTTGTTAACGTACCTTCTTTTGCATAAACTTCTAGATCCTTCAAAGGATTGTGTGTGTGGCTTTCTATTCTATTTCCAAACGATAAATGCCTTATCTTATGTGATGTATTAAATTCATTCGATGAAAATGGTTGAACATCGTGAACATGCAAATGGCTAACACTAAAACTTTCTCCTGGTGCAATGTGAAAACTTCCACTAACCCTATTAACTATAAGGCTACCATAAATTTGGCAGCCTTGAGTAAAAGCAGTTTTTAATTTCTCGCTATGTTTTTCGTCTTTACATTGAACTATGCCATCAATGTTGTCCAAAGCCCACTTGCGCTCCCGGTAGGCTTCTTTTACGTCAGCACATGTATTACAACAACGATCTGCGGCACCATAACAACTTCCGCATTCCGTTTTGTTAGAATTTTGCTACAAATTAAATATGCCTCAAGTTGAAGTACTTCAATGTACATTTATACAAATTAAACTCACTGTTGTATTTTTTGGAATTGTAATATTAATTTTATTAGGATCAGCTATAGGCTTCCCTTCTAAATCCAGTCGTCTTTTATATACACTGTGATCTATCTTTAAATGCTGTTCTCCTGAAGAGTCCATTGCATCTAATGCTAAAACTACAATTGCAAAATGTAGCACAAACTTTTTATATTGCGGAAACTTTTATACAACCTTACAGTAACTTTATATACTTACAGTCACAGGATATCTTAGGAACAATAAAATCAATGTTTATTTGAATATTTGGACTTCTAGAAGTATCAACAAATAATTCTTCAGTAACATCTGGGGTCACATAATTTAAAAATTCTGACCAGAACAGTAAACTCATTAATATAACACTTATAATAGTTACTAAAACAAAATTGATAATTATTATAAATTGCTTAATTAAGAATACTGTAATTAGATATTACTTGCTCCTCCTCCATAGGTTTGAATTCGTACATCTTCAAGTGTTTTGGGATATGCATCAAATCGTCTCAATTTTTTAATAACTTCCCACATCTTATGTTTAAATCTAGTGACGTTGAATCCTGAGAGAGCCCATGTACATGGTACATGTAACAGTAGAGAAGGAAGAAAGCCGATGCCGATTGTTGATAAGTTGTCAAAATAATTAGGTTATATCGAAATCTTGACATAAGTGTTGTAGCTGTAAACTTTGTTTAGTAAAGACCACAGATAGGTTAGGCAAAGAATAGCTGGTGTATTCTTTGGGTTAGGTGTTAGGTTTGGTAAAGACCAAAGGTTTCAGGGTCTTAAAGAGGTTTTATCCATGGATATTGGGAATATTGGCTTGAAGACTGATACTGGAATACTGGACTGGATACGGATACAGTCAGAGTCAGAGAGATACAGCTTCTCTTCTTACTTGCAAGTAAACTGTCAGTCTATGTTTGTTTTTCCTGGCTGCCTTTTTACATAGTTGAAACCATAGAGAAATATATTATTTTGTCTATGGTTGAAACACTCAATAAAAAAGAATTGCAAATTTCGACATTGCCTGATTTTTAATTTTTATCCAAATCTATAGGTTTTGTTGCGCAACGTATTCCTATAAAAAAACAAATAAGATGTGATAGTAGAAAGGATATTTACGAAGTCTACATATGTTCTACATGTCTATGTCTACCTTGGCTATTTGTCAATTGCTGGGCATTGTCATTTATTTAAAAAATTGTAAGGTATTTAAAACGTTGCAGTACTTGATCAGTTAATATTTAATGAAAATGAGTATAATGATGTATATGCTACGTTCAATGAAAAATTCACCATTTTCTCCTACCTATTCAGCATGGGAAAGTGAGTAAAACATGCAAATAAAATTGTCGTTTACTTATTATACCTACTATTGTTTCAGAAAGCGTTAATAAGTTTTCGTCTACTAAAGATTCTGCTGGCTCATCTCGACTTGAAGAATTTAGAAAAAAACTGCAACAGAAATCACCTATTGGAAAATTAGATGAACAGATGGGAAAACACCCTAATGAAGAAGAAGAACCATTACCACCTTGGCCTAACAATATCAATCCAAATACAGGAGAAATTGGTGGCCCCAAGGGACCAGAACCTACTAGATATGGAGACTGGGAAAGAAAGGGAAGGGTATCAGATTTTTGAAGTGGAGTTTTAGTTAACTAGAATAAGTGATCTTTTTTCTTTTATATAGATGAATTTTTATTATATATAGCTTTATTTTTAAATAGTTTTTCATTATTTTCAGTATTCTGCCCTATGTATATATTATAGTGTAATTTGAATCTCCACTTATTTTTTCTTCGTGAGATTCTACAGAAGGTTTTTGTTAGTTACGACAATTTAGCTTAACAACAGTTATAAAATAATTCTGAATATCACACAAATACTCGTAATTGATAGTGAAAATAATTAAAAAACAATATTTACATCAAAGATTTTATTTTATAACTAATATATCCAAATAAATTTTGATTTAAAAGAAATTGAAATTTCACATATGTGAATCAAATATTTAAAAATACCACGAACATGTTTACTGACGAACTGAATAATAAATTCAAATACAAAATAACAGTACATTGTTTTACAATTATTCGTCATCCTGTACAGGACTAGCTGAAACAAGCAAATTATTCCAAAAGTTCAGTTTGTTATTAGGAATAATTCCACTAAGCCTACTTATGAGTGTGTCTTTTGTAGTTTGAGTGATGCCTCGATAGTCAGTTTTGCAGCTAGGTTTATCTAAACCAGATTTTTGGTGCTTTGCTATTAAAAAGTTAAGTACTGTATCCCCTTTGTTCATCAAATTTGCATTTGTAGGATAAGGTGTGTTGTCCTCTTTTAAATTCAACCTGTACCATATCAGGTAAATATGGTCGAGGATTGATTTTATTTAATTTATATTGAGAACTTTCATCTAACCAAAGAAATCATTGAGTTTCATTTCAATCACTTTGACTTTGGACGAGTTTGCTTTTTGAATAGCTTCTTTGAAATCTTCAAAGTCAGACTTTCTTCAATTGTTTTAGGGATTTTTCCTCCTGATGGTGGAATGAATCAGCGGACATAAAACTGTGCTCTGGTTCCAAATTTTTCAAAGTCAAAGCAACTTCATTCGAATTGACGAGAAATATACAGAAACTGAAAAACGCCCAGTTTTTATTTTGGGTCGAGCAGTTATCTAACCACAAAATTATATTTTGAGCGTCTGTTATAGAGAAAAAAAGCATAGAAAGAACTAATGATATCTTCCTTTGATCTGACCGCCAATGCTTCATGCCAAATTACTACAGGGGGTCTATTCACTAACTTGTGTGAGAGTGTGAGTGGTCGTGTAGGACCTCTCTCTCACAATTTAGCTTTACTGCGCATGTCACTCTCCTAAAATTATAAAATTCCTATTCAGGAAAGATAGTAGAATGCTCATACACTCCTATACGAGTACTCTACTGGTTAAAACCAAGAGAGTTATTAGATTCTGAGAGAATGGACTTGCGCACATTGTCTTTGGTCATACATAATTAGATAGATAAAGTAAGATTATTATGTAATCACACGACATGTGCCTATTTACTTTTCAGTCCATAAAATAATGACTAAATATTGAATTCATTTTTAGTTTTTGCAGTTTAATTGTTTAGTTTTTGGAGTTTATTTGTTTATTTTTTGTAGTTAAATTGGTTAGGTTTTGTACTTTGTTTAATCGTTCAGTTTGTGGAGTTTATTTATTGTTTTTAAAATGGATGATGACGATTTGGTAATGCAAATGCTAGTAGACAATGTGTTTCCAACGTCAAGATCCTTTCTCGGCTTTGTCTGATTTTAATTATCATTAAACATTTTCGCCTATTTGAAGTTTAAAGTTTATTAATATTGTTTTTTTGTGCCTCACATAACATTTTCTTTTTAATAAATTATAAAAAGGGAACTAAAATCGTACTCTTCACTCTTTCTCACAACACATCTATATCTCATGGAAAAACTTATGCTGAGAGTATTATTCTATGTACTGAATCAGACGGTGGTTGTGCTTATATATCAGTGTATATTTTGAAATTCAAACCTACTAACAGTACATTAGAACTAAAAATAGTTCTAAGATAGTCGCGCCACTTAGCAACGCTGGACAAAATGTAGTAGACGAGTCGAATGATCGTGCATGAATAGGGTTTTGATGGTCTATGTGAGTGATGAGTGAGAGAGTACTCATCGATGAGTTGTCGTGCACGAGCACTCTCACATGTTACAAAATAGACCCCCCAGTTGGGTATTTCTTGGGTTTTCTGCCCAACGGAACAATACTTTCGTTGAAGGCTATTATGCGCGGTACGAAAATTACCATTTCGCACCGAGGCAAAATGACAGAGTGCGTGCCACTGGATTTGTCATATCCACCTCATTTTTAAGAGAGAATGCATGATATTAAGTGCATATTTATGTTGTATTGAACTGCAATTACGACGTTGGAACTTAATATGCTGTAGTTCCGATCATTTTTTTAAACAAAATATGAATAATTGCACATAAGACAAACGAATAATATTGAATTTTGACCGTTGATGAAGGATATATAAGACATTTTTACTTAACAAATAGAAAAATAACGTTGCCATCATATGATTAACCCAAAGATCTGAGAATCCATGAAACATATGCAGATACGACTCTTATGCTTAACACGGCAGCATAGAATAATACGGCAGTATATTATATTCTACCTAACACACAGATTATAAAGAGAACAGATACGAAAGCTTGTCAGAGAACAGATGGGTGGACATACCCATTTAAATGCCCATCGTCTTATGTCGACTCCGTTCGGGCTGCTTCGCGAAATTTCTCAACAGGGTTGTCAATTTGCATGATATTTCCTTCAATTTACGATCATAGGTCAAATATTTTATAAGCATTTTTTTAAGTGTGATAGTTATACAGATACAAATATTCGATAATTACTTATTTTAAATCAATTTTATTAACATTAAAAGAATTATACAATTAATCACAGAGAGTCTTTGATAATCCGGATTCAGCGCAAAGACCCAATAGCGCTCTCGTTAGAACGATTTAGGGTCTTTACGTCGAATCCGGATTGTCCATGGAGCTACTATTAAGAGGAGATGACACAGTCGACTATCTTATAATAGGAAAGTGGTATCACATGAGTGACATTGTGATGTGAGCAAAATGGCGTCGTCGGCAGAGCCGGACTATTTAAATTTTCAATCAATAAACATATATTCACTAGTGAAATTGATGATATAGAAACACTGTAGGTATTTTGTTGGCTGCCAAGAACCTCTTTTTACAAATATCAACAACATATCTCTTATTGATAGAGTTCTAAGAAATCTACAAACATTAAATATAATATGAGTTGAATAAAACTTATTGGAGCACAAAGAAATATATTCCAGTACAGTCCTTTCGATTGTTTACTAACCTATAATATGTTGTTCCTGATGATTTTTTCGTATTTACACTGTCTCTACTTGTACAACTTCGTGAAGCACAAGAAACCATTATTGTTCAATTATTAAAATAGAAAAAAACGACACTAACAAAAAGAAAATCCAAAAATACCCAATTCACATCCACAAAACAATACTAATGTCAAGTTGACAGAGAAGTGGGAGTAAAATGGCGAAACCGATACCACTTTTATGATAGGCGTAGCGACTCCTCTCAATACTAGCTCCATGGGATTGTCAAAGACTGTCTGTGATGCTTGTGAGACATATTGAAAGACAATAATGTGAAGGTAGGTGGAGGCCATAGAGAAATAATAATGAAAGTTCCTTGAAAATTAACCAAGATAAGGTTATTTTTAAAGAAACTGACAGTCTATACTTTTTATAAATGTGGCAACTTCGGTAAAGGGAGCTACACAAAATACCTTTTAGCTCTTCTTCATTTTGTAAGAAACAAATGAAGGTAAAGTATCCCCTCGAATATACAATAAAATATTTATTCTCTGTAAGCCAGGTAAATTATCCCCTGATAAGAAAAAGAAGAAGAAAAGAAGAGATATTTCTGTCTTTTCTTCTTTCCGTGAATCACAGCAACAAATGAAGGTAAAGTATCCCCTCGAATATACAATAAAATATTTCTTCTTTGTAAGCCAGGTAAATTATCCCCTGTTTAAGAAAAAGAAGATATTCCTCTCTTTTCTTCTTTCCGTGAATCACAGCAACAAACGAAGGTAAAATATCCCTTATAATTCAAGTTTACTTTGTCGATATATATAAACTGCTCGCCAAAATTATACTGAAAATAGAATTTACAATAATTATTTTCGTCTAAATTCGTGAAATACCATAAAAAAATTATTTTGGAGATTTTCTACTTTTCCCGTATACTATAAATATTAAAAAAAACAAAAATGTTTTTTAAATTAATCTATCCTTATATTTTAAAGCAGGGCGGCCAGTGTATATCACATCGATGACTGACTTGTTTATGTCGATTAGCGTGACTAATGAATAAATTTTAAATCTCGCTTTCAGTATCGCATTAATTTTTGAAACTCGATATCTCGATAACTCGATATCTAGGATTGCAATTCTAAATAAACTTTCCCAATACAATCTCCATGGTAACATTCTATCGTTCATCAATAATTTCCTAAATTGTAGAACATTCAGAGTTTCTGCTAATGGTAAACTCTCCTCACCTCACCCACAAAATGCTGGAGTCCCTCAAGGATCAGTATTAAGCTCTACCCTATTCATCCTCACAATAAACGAACTCTGTGACAATTTTCCTGCACCCATAAAACACGTACAATATGCTGATGATCTAATTGTGTATTGCCATGGTAAATCGATCTCAGCAACTTGCAAACTCCTTCAAACCGCAGTAAACCTTCTACAAGATAGATCTACTCACTTTGGATTATCCTTATCCCAAAACAAATCCAAAATAATCAAGTTTTCAAGAAGAACATCTTCTCCTTTACCTCACATTTTCTTCAATAACATACTCCTGCCCATTGCGAATCAATGTAAAATTCTTGGAATAACCTTCGACTCCCGACTTAACTGGAAACACCATATCCATGAACTCAAAGACATCTGTATAAAGAGACTAAATATACTTAAAACCCTCAGTCACTTTCACTGGGGTTCCGACGAAATCGTATTATTAAGAGTATACAGAGCTCTCATCCGCTCAAAGCTTGATTATGGCTGCTTTATTTACATGTCTGCCCCCAAATCTGTCACTGATTCACTGAACTCTGTACACAATACCGCTCTTCGTCTCTGCCTTGGTGCCTTTCGCTCTAGCCCTGCTGATAGTCTCCACATTGAAGCTAATGAGCTACCCCTACCCCTAAGACGCCAATCCCTACTCCTCTCATATGCTGCCTCAGTATCCTCCAATCCTCTCAATCCTGTTCACTCGCTTTTCACTACGACTAATCCCCCTATACTTACCCTCGAACAATTATAAAATCTATCCCCCAAATACTCACTCCTTTACTCAAAGATACCGATGACCTTTCTCTGACCTCCCCGCTCCCTCTACCTTCTTCTCCACCTTGGACTAAAAATATCCCTACAATCGATACCTCACTTACCATTTATAATAAGCATGAATCTCCCACTGCACTTATAAAGAAAGCATTCCTAGAATTACTACAAAAAAAACCTTATGATTTAATACTCTACACAGACGCTTCCAAAACTGACTCCGGTGTTGGTTGTGCAGTTTCCACGAAGCATGAACTCATAAGCTCCTTCACCCTACCTATAGTGTGTAGCGTTCACACAGGCGAGCTACAAAGCATTTTTCAAGCTTTCAAAAGCATCCACCTACCCCACAAAAATATTGCAATATGCACCGACTCCCTTTCCTCCATTCAGTCAATCAAGTCAATCTTCACTGACCACCCAATTGTCCAGAATATACACGACATCTATCAAACTCTCGTTGCTCAAAATATAACAGTCTCTCTCATCTGGCTTCCATCTCACATCGGCATTGATGGTAACGAAACTGCGGACCGCCACGCGAAAGATGCTACCACTAACAACGACCCAACACACATTGTCCAACTCGCAACCGACCTGAAGATCCACTTCAAAAACGCTACACAAGATTCTTGGCGACACCTGTGGCGCAATAGTACGACAGCACTTCATGATATCCATCCATCCACTTCTCCTCTCTCCCTGAACTTCTTAACCCGGAGAGAGGCTACTACAATCAGAAGAATCCGAATCAGTCATACCAAACTCTCACACGGATATCTGATGTCTTCAGGAAATCGTCCCGTTTGCCATAGCTGATATTGTGACCGTTAAGCACATACTGACGGACTGCAAACAATTTGCTGCTATATACAAACAACTTGATCTTAGGCCCAACCTCAAGGAAATGCTTCACTGCCCTACCGAAATCAAGAAAGTCTTACAGTTCCTGAAAGCTACCAACCTATACTGTAAAATCTAATTTAAATATTTGTAAAATTATGTAAATAGTTGTATTTATTTTTTCTGTGCCAATGACCAGCGCTGTCGAGGCACGTTAAGCAAAAATTAAAAAAAAAAAAAATTTGAAACGGACCGCGTTCGTGTCGGGAATGTATATTCGTAATTTACGGGAATATGAGAGTATTTTCGAATTTACGGGAGTGTGTGTATTCACGTTATTGAAACTATGTGTGTTTTCGAAATTTTCGGGAGTGTGTGTTCGAAATTATTTACGGTAGTAAGAATGTGTGTTTTCGAAATTTTCGGTAGTGAACCAAAGTGTACTTCCAATTTTTGGCCATGATTTCCAAGGATTATTATTCTACATAAAGGTAAGTCTTTATATTATTATCTGGTAGTTACTATATAGGACTAAATAAAATTCTCTATTTCTTAATTTTCCATATTTTTTTTTCAAAAGACATAGGTTGCTGTTTTCTATATTTTATTAAAATAATATTCTTTCTTCACTAGCAATAAATGCATACAGTGTTTTTAAAAAGATTTTTAAAATAATTTTGATCTTTTAAGAATAATTTTGATACAAAAAGTTTAACTGGTTCAAAATTTATCAAAAAATTGAGCACCTGTTAATTTTGAAATGGTTTAAAAGATTCATTCATAGAATAAGTTATATATTTTCCAAATATTTTTACTTAGGTATTGCTTAGTGGGGTACTTATTTTATAAAATTTATTCTGTACCTATTTACTTATTTTCCAAAACATATGGTAGCTTTGTTATTTCCTATATTTTTTCAATGTATTATCCTCTCTTTATTTCCCTCCACCACTACTACTATTAATAATAAATAAATACAGTGTTTGTTGAAATATTTTGGATCTTTTAAGTATAATTTGTATACAAAAAATTGACCAATTCAAAATTTATCAACAAATTGAGTACCTGCTAATTTTTAAATATAGTTTTAAACATTCATTAATAGAATGAGTTATATACTTTCCAAATCTTTTTACTTATTGTTAAGTTGGGTACCTACTTATTTTATAAAATTTATTCTGTTATACCTATATTTACTTATTTTCCAAAAACATATGGTAGCTTTGTTATTTCCTATATTTTTTCAATGTATTATCCTCCCTTTATTTCCCACTACCAATACTACTATTAATAATGAGTAAATAGAGTGTTTTTAAAATATTTTGGATCTTTTAGAAATAATTTAAATACAAAAATTTGACCAATTCAAAATTCATCAACAAATTGAGTACCAGCTAATTTTGAAATAGTTTAAAGCATTCATCAATAGAATAGGTTATATATATTTTCCAAATATTTTCAATGATTGTTAAGTTGGATACTTACCTACTTTATAAAATTTATTCTGTATTTAATTATCTCCCAAAAACATATGGTAGCTCTGTTATTTCCTATATTTTTTCAATGTATTATCCTTCCTTTATTTCCCACTATTACAACTACTATTAATAATAAATAAATAAATACAGTGTTTTTTTTGAAATATTTTGGATCTTTTATGAATAATTTGTATACAAAAATTTGACCAATTCAAAATTTATCAACAAATTGAGTACCAGCTAATTTTGAAATAGTTTAAAGCATTCATCAATAGAATAGGTTTTATATTTTTAATTATTGTTAAGTTGGATACTTATTTTATAAAATTTATTCTGTATTTACTTATTTTCCAAAAAACATATGGTAGCTTTAATTGTTATTTCCTATATATTTCTTCAATGTATTATCCTCCCTTTATTTCCCACTACTATATACTACTACTACTACTACTACTACTACTACTACTATTGATAATGAATAAATACAGTGTTTTTAAAAAAATTTTGATCTTTTAAAAATAATTTGTATACAAAAATTTGACCAATTCAAAATGTATCAACAAATTGAGTATCTGCTAATTTTGAAATAGGTTAAAATATTCATCAATAGAATAAGATATACCTACTTTCCAAATCCTTTCACTTATTGTTAAGTTGGGTATTTATTTTATAAAATTTATTCTGTATTTACTTATTTCCCAAAAACATATGGTAGCTTTGTTATTTCCTATATTTCTTCAATGTATTATCCTCCCTTTATTTCCCACTACTACTACTCCTATTGATAATGAATAAATACAGTGTTTTTAAAATATTTTGGATCTTTAGGAATAATTTTTATGCAAAAAGTTTAACTGATTAAAAATGTATCAACAAATTGAGTACCTCTTAATTTTTGAAATAGTTTAAAACATTCATCAATGAAGTAAGTGATATACTGCATGTGAATAAATGCTTACTGCTAATAATTTATATATAAGAACTTGGAATATTGTTAAAAATTATTAAGAATTTAAAACAGTTTACAAACTCAATTTTCAAAAGACATGAGTAAGCTATATTGTTCTCCATAATTTCCAAATTATTATTACTTCTCTATAACCCTTCTGCCAGAAAACATATGTAAGTTCACGTTGATATTTGATATACCATTTTTAAAACCCTGACTTTGCATTTATTTGATCATGTATGTACATTTAAATCCTACACTTTGCCAGTAAAGGTAGGTAAACTTCTGGATGGTTGTAGCCAGACAAGTACATCCTATAATCAGCCGGTGGGGAATATTTTCTGTCGGTTGTCGATGTTTTGACCGATTGATTATATTTTCTACTGGCTGGGGTCATATTCCAGCCACGGGGGACAAATTTCCATCTAAGAGGGGTAATTTTCAGCATCAAGCAATGTCCATTATTTTTCTAAATATTGTCCTTTCTTTTTTTCACAAGTTGGTTATTTTTCAAAAGACATAAGCTATGCCGTTCCTCTTTTTTATAAATATTTTCCTCCCTTTCTTTCGCGAGTTGGTTACTTTTTCAAAAGACATAGGTAAGCTATGTCGTTCCTCATTTTTCTAAATATTCTCCTCCCTTTCTTTCACGAGTTGGTTGTGTGTGTGTGTGAGAGATGGTCTCGGACGGTGTCCATTAACCACAGGGAGTATAGGAAGTTTAGATATTAATCTGAAGGAAAAGTCTATATTTCCATATGGTTTTAAATGAAACTAACTGTTTCTAAATGACTCCACAATATATTTGTAAAAATGTGTAAATTGCAAGTAAATTGACAATTGTTTCGATATTTTTTTTATATCGAAACAATTGTCAATTTACTTGCAATTTACACATTTTTACAAATATATTGTGGAGTCATTTAGAAACAGTTAGTTTGATTTAAAACCATATGATGAGTAGATTCCACGAAGTGAGGGTTTATACAGTTAACTCTATATTTCCAGTTTAGCATCATTAACAAAACGTATAAGTAGGTCAAAAATAGCCTTTTCGTTTTTGCCAGAAGTGAACATAAATTAACAGGCATGGGAAAGTTATAGGCTATGAGAGAATTATAAAGTTCTGTTCTTTCTGTCAGTCGATCCTCACATGCAAAAAAATATGATTGAGATCAGCTATTAATATATTATCGCAAGTACAAAAAGGTGTGTTGAAAATACCTATTTTGTGTAGATGAGCCGGAAAACGTCCATGATTCACTTTTAAACGTGAGAGAATTCCCTGATGTCTTTTGCTATAATCTAAATTTAAGAGGTTACTTCCACTGGGGAGTTGCGGATATAAATGGAAATACTGATTGCTGTTTGTTTTTGCAATATTTTGATAATAGTTTTTCCAACGTGTGTGGGCTAATTCTTTGTCCGAAAATGATTGAGTTTTAGTTAACTTAGATATTCTACATGCGAGTTGGTTATTTTTTCAAACTCATAGGTAAGCTATTATGTCGCTCCTCATTTTTCTAAATATTCAAACTGAGTGGTTAGCGATTGACTTTTTCCTGCACGGATGCACGTAGTACGTATAGTGCTCGTTCCTTAGGTTGACGGTAAGCCTCGTTTCCAAAGCGAGCAGTCAACGGGATAGGGCGAGTGCGCTTAAGTGTTTTCAGTTTGTCGAATGGGTATGGAATGGGATGACAAGCAGGGGGAAATAGTTGCCCAGTATGGGCTATCAAAATATCGTAGAAGCCAAATCAGTTACATGTAAAATGGCTACTTTATTTTCATACTTTTGTTTTACGAGTTGGTTGTTTTTCCAAAAGACATAGGTAAGCTATGTCGCTCCTCATTTTTCTGAATATTGTCCCCCATTTCTCTCAAGAGTTGGTTGTTTTTCCAAAAGACATAGGTAAGCTATGTCGCTACTCATTTTTCTAAATATTGTCCTCCATTTCATTCAAGAGTTGGTTATGTTTTCAAAAGACATAGGTAAGCTATGTCGCTCCTCATTGTTCTAACTATTGTCCCCCATTTCTTTCAAGAGTTGGTTATTTTTTGAAAGACATAGGTAAGCTATGTCGCTCCTCATTTTTCTAAATATTGTCCCCCATTTCTCTCAAGAGTTAGTTATTTTTTCAAAAGACATAGGTAGCCTATGTCACTCCTTCTTTTTCTAACTATTGTCCTCCTTTTCTTTCATGATTTGGTTATTTTCTCAAAAGACATGTCCTTCCTCATTTTTCTAAATATTATCCTGCCTTTCCTTCTCAATCTGGTTCTTTTTTCAACAGACATTGTTAATGGATATTTTTTCCAGGACTTCCTTTTCAGCACACTAACATTTTCTTACAGGCTTCATAGATTTCCTCGAATTCTTAAGGATTTTTTTAATTTTGTTTGATTTTCTGTTTCAGAAATTTTTTTAGGGATAGATCTCTCAATTATAATAAAACTTATAATCCTTATATTATTTGGTGAAGTATCCTTTGCATGTTTATTCTCTCAACTGCATGAGTTTAGTATTTGCATGCTCAAGCATGCTCCAAAAACCACGTTGTTTCCCATTTTCTATACATTGGCCTCCATTTCTTTTACGAGTTGTCGTTCCTTTTTTTTCTAAATATTGTCCTGCCTTTCCTTCTTCAAGGTGGTTCCTTTGTCAACAGACATTGGTAAGCTTTTTATTTTACTGTTCAAGTTAGCCACATGTATTCCAAATTGGTGGTTTACGATTGACTTTTTCCTTCACGGAAGAAGCACGTATTACCACACTGTAGGAAAGTGCTCGTTCCTAGGTTGTCGGTAAGCCCTCGCTTGCGAAACGAGCAGTCAACTAGACGGGGCGAGTGCGCAAAGTGTTTTCCGTTTGTCGAATGAGTATGGAATGGGATGACAAGTTGGGGAAATAGTTGCCCAGAATGGGCTATCAAAATATTTTAGATCCCAAAGAGGTTACATGCAAAACGGCTATACTTGGCTGTTTTGGACTAAACATTTTTTTCAGCGCTTCCTTTTCAGCACACTGACATTTTCTTACAGGCTTCATAGTATCGTCGAATTTTTAAAGAATTTTTCAATTTTATTTGATTTTATGTTTCAGGAGTTTTTTTAGGGATAGATCTCTCAATTATAATAAAACTCATAAGCCTTATATTATTTGGTAAAGTATCCTTTGCATGTTTATTCTCTCAACTGCATGAGTTTAGTATTTGCATGCTCAAGCTTGAGTGTAGTAGGGGTTGGTAGAGTAGTGGTGATATTGGTAATTTGTGTTCAATGTTTTTGGTCAAAATATTGTAATAAATGTTAGTTCCTAGATGTTAATATTTTGTTGTTATTTGATATACAATTGTTTATGATTTATTTGTACCTGTTTGTATATTTTTATTACTGCACTTTGCTAGTAGAGACAAACTTCTGGCAGGGTACCTACAGCCGGTAGAAAACATCCTGTAAGCCGGTGGGGAATATTTTCTGTTGGT